>CANXYI012167665.1:0-10811 GCA_948208565.1 Hura crepitans | reverse complement strand
ACAAAAGTTGAGGAATGAGACTTTTTAGATATAAAATGCTTTTATCTATGCAAGTTTACTATTCATTTTGGGTAATATCTCGATATAGCCATTATACTGTTAGATTTTAGACACGAGGATTCCTAAAACTCAATTAAAATTTAAATAGTGAAATTTTATTTAAACAAGATTTTCTAAAATTTATTGCATTTATTAATGATGTCAAAAAGGTTTTCAATTATAATGGGTTTTAAACATAGTAAGTTCGGATAATGCATTTTGTGTGCTTTCTCCTTACTTGAGATCGACAATCGAATTCAGGCAAGGAGTGTCACATCAATTATTTGTGCTTTTGATATTTAATCTTAATAAACCTTTTAAGGGTTAAAAAAACATTAAAATAAACCATATATGATTGAAATTAGAGCCTTGTGGAGCCACGTAGTGAAAATCAACAAGGGTCCATGTGAATTTGCGCATAAGCTCAATTTTTGGCATATGGATATAGGACCTGTAGAGCCTATTTGTGTGTCTCATATATGTGCTTTTCTAGATAAGCTTTTAAAGGTTAAAACCCAACCTAGATAAGGTTTATTAAGATATAAGTAGACCTATTTTTTGTAGCCACGATACATGCATCTTTTGATCTTTATTTTGCATAAATATCAAGCATAATCTCTCATATTTTCTTCTTCTTCTTCTTCATCTGTGTAGTTTGCTTACTAGCCCCTAGCAATCTATACACCTTCTCATCAATCTCATCATATAGATACCTTAGAGGTGTTCTTAACTTTAAGGAACATTGTGGTTTACGACAACCTAGTGCAAAGAGCGAAAAGAAGGAATCTGTAAATAATTATTTATGGTAAATAGCTAAACAATGCTAGTTAATTGTAAATAGCATTTTGATTCTTTTGAGTCCATTAACCAATGTTTCGTTTTCTCAAAAAATTTTAAAATTCTGCTGCACATGTCTTGAGAAAACTAACATTGGTAGTAGAGCCTAGTTTATGAAAGGATCTAAATTTAAAAAATTTATATTATGGTTGATTTAAATTATACATGTTATGTCTTATTCTTTTTAGTTCATGGTGTATGCTAATTCTCAATTTATGTGTTTAATGCTATAGCTAGCTTTTGAGGAAAGAATCTTCTTATATGCATAAGAGGCTCTCTACCTTGGTTTTCATACATTATTAATTCAGCTAATTTATTTGTTGATCTAACATGTCATATGTTAAATTAAAATGTGGTATTAATTATGGTTATATATGCACGAAAATTATATTTGAGGACCATGGAAATTATTTGGATCAAAGCATTTGGATTTTTTAGTGGTGCTAAAATTGAATGTGCATGATTGCTATGTTATTTGATTGGGTTGATTTCTAATTATTCTAGATCTATTTTATCATTAATATATGATGTTTATTATTTTAATTAAAGGTATTTAAATTGTAAAAATCATTGGGACATGAATTGTATTGATTAGCTTATTTAATGGTTAAGATTATCACAATTTTGTATCGTGTAGTGCTTGATTTTTTCTCTATTGTTTGCCAAAAGTTTCATGACTTGTAAGGAAAATTTTATTTGACAAAACTAATCACTATAAGTTCAAAAAAGTATCAATGATTTCTAGAACTATTCTAAAGTGGTTTGGATCAATTCCCCAATCCAAGTTATAAATAGTTTTTGGGTCACTTTTAATTCAATTCTTTTTTAATACCCTTTAAAGATTTTTAATTAAATTAAAATTCAATATGATTGGATTATGCATTTCTAGAAATATATGTTATGTATCATCATGAAATTGTTTAAATAAAATCAAGTGTTAAATTTATTGGTCAAATTTCGGATTTATGGTGATGTACAACATATAGCTAATTTTAGAGTGTCTAAAAATCAATTGGCATAGAACATCCAATTTAATTCATAAATTAATTTATTTTTCTAATATAATTAGGATTATAATTAAATATATAGATTAAATTTTATTATGGTCAAATATGGAAAAAATTTATCAAATATAGACTTCAATAAAATGGGATTTTCTATACATATAACCTCTTCCTATGAAATCCTATATTCGATCTAAGTCATTTTCTTTTAAGTAATATGATTACTTGGAATTCTAATGAAATTTTATTTCTATAAAATGGAGAGATGTAATTTAATTTTTAATTCAACAAATAATTAAATTGCATGATTAATTTGTCTAATTATTCATCAAAGGCATATGAATTTCGACTATAACTATAAGAGAGTACCGAAATTGCTTTTTTAAGTGTTATAATTTTGATAATTAATCGTAATCAAAACTTTCAAGTTTAATAGATGTGACATGTTAGAAATACATGTTAAGAGTGTATGATTGGCATGATGGCTAGATATTGACAAAGACCAATGTGATTGGTCTTGTATTGCATGAATTTTATTTTTGTAAAATTGGGTTTATATGTCCAGCCTTATTCTTTTATTTCTGTTTGTATTTCTTTTCTCATCTAATTCCCCTCATATGTAATGTAAGGTTTTCTAAATATTCTGATATGTAATTAGATTACAAAGGATTATATTAGGATAAAGAAATGTAAAGAAGCAAATAACAAAGAAGGGCCACTAAGAAAGACTAAGAAGAATTAGTTAGAAATATTCTTTTTATTTCTTTTGGGTTTGTAATTCATGTATAACTACCTAGGGTTTGACCCAAATTAATTTCTTTTGGCTCAAGGAAATCAATGTAATAAAAGTCCATAACTAGGGCATATGTTAAATGTGATTAGATAGCATATGTATGAGATACATGTGCATGCCAAAGCATGCAAAAAATCCTTTTGCATGAACATACTAAAGTATTCAATCAGAATGAGACTAAAATGGAAGAAATCCCTTAAACTAAATACTAAGACTTGCAAGCCTTCTATTTGTATAGTTTTAGCCAAAGTTCTTCTTAGTGTTGGGTTGTTAGGCAAACCTAAGCCCATGCTACAATAAAAATGTTATAACTATACTAATAGGTCTATCTTTGACAGTCCATTAGCTTGCCAAAGGTTAATGGTTTTGGAGGTAGATTAGGGAAAATGTATGAGATATATATACAATAAGAGTTAGTGACCCAATGATCAATAGTTACATATAATGCTATTGGCATGAGATTCCTATCATTTCTACTATAGGTTAGACTTTTTAGGCAAACCCAAGGTTTGACCTTAATAAGAGATGGGTACTATCTTTAAAAAAACCATCGAGTTTTCTTGAATTAATGTGAGGGTTATTGGTTTGCAATAAAATAGTGGGAACACATATGGATTTTATAAAAGACCTTATAAAATGCTTTCATGTGCAAAATCATGCTCTAACATGTTTTAATCTTCACATATGGTTATTTTTTTGCGTCATGAGCATATCAAATATGAACCTATATATTATCTTAGATGCAAATAAATTAATTAGGCCCAACTTCATTGACTGGCTTAAAAACCTGAGAATTATTCTTTAGAGTGAAAAACTTGTCTATGTCTTAGAAAATCAATTTCCACCAATCCTTGATGTTGTTGCTGATAGTCAATCAGTATATCTAAAATATTTAAAGGACTCAAACCTATTAACATGTATTATGCTAGTGTGTATGTCCCTTAAATTGCAAAAGCAGCATGACTATATGGATGCTTACACTATTCTACTTCACTTGCATAAACTGTTTAATGAGTAAAGTAGAATTGAAAGATATAAGATATCTAACACTTTATTCTACTGTAGAATGGAAGAAGAGACTTCAGTCGTCTAGCACAATTGGAAGATGAATGGGTAGGTATATTGAATAGTTAAGCACTTTGGGCTTTCTGATGGATCATGATTTGAGCATAGACTTGATCCTTCAATCATTGCTAGATAGTTATGTACAATTTATGCTTAATTATCAAATGAATATGATTTAGACAACAATCCCTGAGTTACTAAACATGCTCAAGACCATTGAGGATGCTGTGAAAAAGAATTCTAAAGTAGTAATGGTTTTTAATTCTTCTACTTCCAAATAGAAGGGGAAAAAGAAGAAAAAAATGACTAAGGCCCAAGATGGGTGAAAAAGGGCAAAGGCAAATAGCTTATTGCTACTACTACTATTACTGCCAAAGAGACTAGCTCTAAGGCATCTTGATTCCATTGTAGTAGAACCAGCCATTGGAAATGGAATTGCAAGGCTTACTTTGAGTCTCACAAGATAAAGAAGCATGGAGGTGCTTTCACCTCAAGTATTAATGTTATTAAGATTAATGCTAGTACTGCTATTAATAATCATATATAGGTATTAGATATTAGTTGTGGTTCTCATTTAGTTCCTATTTACAAGGATTAAAGAGTAGCAAATGGCTAAACAGGTGTGATGTGAACCTATGGGTGGTAAATAGAGCAAGAGTTATTATATTAGCTATCGAAACATATCATTTGTATATGCCTTCGGGACTTTTATTATAGCTTAATAACTATTATTTTGTTTTTTCCTTAATTAAGAACATTTTTTTATATTATTTTACTAAATGGGATTTTGATATATCCATTAATAAAAGTAAAGGTTTCATGGTTTATAAAGATAATGTTATATTTTGTTTTGGATCTAATATTAATGGAATTTATATTCCTGATAATAAAATGGAACTCTATAATATTAATACCAAGAGATAAAAGGATGATAACCTGAAACCATCTTTCTTGTGGCACTATCTTTAGTCCATATAAATGAGAAATACTTGTCTAAGTTACACAAGTCTGGTGATTTATGTTCATTTGATTATGAATCAATTGAATCATGTGAGTCCTATTTATTAGGCAAAATGACTAAGAAACCTTTTAGTGGAAAGGGTGAATGTGCTAGTGGGCTTTTAGACCTACAAATCTAAAGCCTTTGAAAAGTTCAAAGAATTAAGAAATGAAGTTGAGAAACAGCTTGGCATAAGTGTTAAAACACTTTGATCAGATCAAGGTGGAGAATACTTAAGCCTTGATTTTCAAAGTTATCTAACAGATAATGGCATATAATCTCAATGGACTCCTCCATATACATCATAACATAATAGTGTATCTAAAAGGAGAAATCGAACCCTATTAGACATCGTTTTAACTATCGTAAGCATTACAAAGTTTCCTTAATCATCTTAGGGCCATGCACTAGAAACTATTATTTATCTTTTAAATAGAGTTCCATTGAAATTGATTGATGTTACCCTAAATTAGATATAGTGTAATAAGAAACCAAATCTTTCATATTTGAAAGTGTAAGGTTCTTACCCATGCGAAAAGAATTATGTTAGAAATTTGACAAGTGCTTATTTATGGGATATCCAAATGAGTTTATTAGATATTATTTATATGATGCATTAGAATAAAAGGTGCTTATTTTAAAAACATATTGTCTTCCTAAAGAATGGTTCTCTTAAAGGAAGATAGTAGGAGTAGAATTGAACTTGATAAAGTTCAAGATCCACAAATAGAAGTAGATTAACTAATTAATCCCAAGCATATTTCACATGATGATGATGTAATAGTAGAACCTATAGAGACACAAGTTCCTAGATAGTCTACTAGGGTTTGTACTGCTCTTGAGTGATATTGATTTCTCATAAATAAGAATAGTAATATAACCATAGTAGAAGATGTGCCATTTAGCTATGAAGAGGTTTTAAAGAGTTTAGAATTAGAAATATAGCTAAAGGTCATGCAATTTGAAATAGATCTGATATACGACAACCATTTATGGACTTTAGTTTATGCACCTGAAAGGATCAAACCCATTTGTGTGCAAGTGGATCTTTAAAAAGAGGACAAACATAGAGGGTAAGTTTGTTACCCATAAAGTAAGGTTAGTTGCAAAGGGTTGTTGTCAAAGGCAATAAATTGACTTTGATGAAACTTTTTCATCAATAGCCATACTTAAATCTATTAGAACTCTTTTTGTTATTGCTGCTCTTTATGATTATGAGATATGGAAAATGGATGTGAAATTAACTTTTCTTAATGGAAACTTATTAGAGAAGGTATATATGACACATCCTAAAGGATTCATATCTAGTGATAGCAAGAAGGCATGCAAGCTTCAAAAGTTAACTATGGACTGAAGCAAGCATATAAGAGCTAGAACATCTAATTTGATGAGAGAATCAAAGAGTTTGGTTTTTCATAAAACCCGAATGAACCATGTGTTTATAAAAAGTAAATGGGAGTGCATTCATTTTCCTAGTATTATATGCGGATGACATATTAATCATGGGAAATGATGTCTCAATACTATAATCAATTAAGATTTTTCTATCTAAGAGATTTTCTATGAAAGAATTTAGTGAGGCAACCTACATATTAGGGATTTTGATCTATGGAGATAGATCTAAGAGGTTGATCAGTCTTTCATAGTCTACATATATAGATAAAAAGCTAAAAACGTTTCCTTAGTGCTCTCAATGAAAGGATTCAATCCAATAACTCATGGTAAGATCCTTTCTAAGTTTATATGTCCTAAGACACAAAAGGAGAGAGAATACATGAGTAGAATCCCATCTACTTTAACTATAAGATCTATCATGTATGTTATGTTATGTATAAGACTTGACATAGCATTTACTTTGAGTGTCACAAACAGATTCCAATCCAATTATGGAAAAGAACATTGGGTGGCTATCAAAAATATTCTTAAGTACTTGAGAAGGACAAAGGATATATTCTTGGTATATAGAGAAGTAAGTAGGCATACATATGCCAATGTTTAGTCTAACAAAGAAAATTGTAAATCTCAATTAGGTTTTGTGTACCTATTCACAAGAGGTGTAGTTAGTTGGAAAAGTTCCAAATAAGATATATTTATAGACTCAACAACCAAAATAGAGGACATTGCAACTTCAAATGCAGCTAAAGAAGTAGTGTGCATTAAGAAGTTTATCACTAAACTAGGAGTGGTACCAACTATTATTGACCCAAAAATAAGGCCATTACATAAGCTAAAGAACCATGGTCTCATTAAATATCCAAGCATGTACTCAGATGCTACTATCCCATTAAAGAGATAGTTGCCATGTAAGAAGTGAAGGTTGAGAGAGTCCCCACTAATTAGAACATCATTTATCCTCTCACTAAGGCACTTTCACAAAATAGATTCAACCTCCACGTAAATAATATTGGTATTAAGTGCATTGGAGATTGGCTCTAGTACAAATGGGAGAATGTTAGTACCATGCCCTAGAGCTCATAAGTAATAGGGATATTTTGTGTTTATATTAAACATTACATTTATGAAAGGAATTCTTTATTATCATAGTGCTTATGTTAATTTATTTGTTTGATATGATCTTAAAATATGTAATAAAGTCCTTGATATTCATTCAAAGTGTATAATAAATTATGAAGTGTTCATAATGTGAGATTCCTATCCCATGCAAATGTCAAAAACCAAAATTATCCTTAGTCATAATATTAACAAGATAGAACATTATTAATGTGGATAGACTAGCACATGTTATTCTTTTTGACTGGGTCAAACAATAGTTCGCATAACTTGTAAGCATGATAATGCTTGGTGATAACATGTGGATGCTTGTTTGTGAAATAAGTTCATTAGAGACCCACCTTAAGAATGTTCATATGGGTAAATAATCTACATCAATGAAACACTCTCATCATATAAGTTATGCAAATATCTTTTAACTTGAGATCATTAAAGTTATATTAAATATCAAAAACTATACTTTGACTCTAGTTCTTTTACATCGCCATGATGTATACACAACTAGGTGATTAGGTATAGGTAAAGATACTTGAATATAGTCTAGTATCAATAAAGGATTCACCATTTTAGACTAAATTAGGGGATTTATCTCACTATTCTAATATACCTCTATTTTGAGAATCTTTGATCGAAGTGAAATATAGGTGTGAATGAGATTCAAAAGGGCATTTTAGGAATAAAGAGTAAAATATTAGAAGTAACATATTTAGGGCTTGATTTAACATTATTAATCAAGCATTGAGTTGACACATGTCCATACTCAAACCTAAATAAGATAAAGTATGGTGAAAAGATGAATTGCAAGGAAACTTAACATGGAAGGGTTAAGTCAAACCACTAATTGACATTTCCAACATTTGGGTGGTCATAATGCATGGTTAGACATAGCTTTGGACTTCTAAATAAGTCAATAATTAATTTTGATTCAATTATTAGGTCTATAGGGTTAGACCATAAGAATCCCATTTGCACTAGAACTCTTGTGCACTGTGTATTGCCAACATGCTTTGAAAACCTATAGGGTGACACTCATATGTGAGTGAGAGGAGATTCAATGTGTTGGAATGGCATGTTGATATGAGATATCACCTAAGGATGAATGAAGAAGAAAAAGAAAACATTTGGGCATGAAGGAAACCAGAATTAGGGTTTTTAGAAATAAAGCCTTATTGAGTCCAGTTGTTTGTGCTTTTGTTATGTGATTTTAATGAATGTTTTAAGGGTTAAAAAAGATCTCAAATTAGACCATATAGTGGCTATAATTATGGCCTTATTGAGTTACATAGTGAAAATCCACGAGGGTCTATGTGTATAGGTGTATAAGACTTGTAAAGCCTATTTGTGTGGCTCATATGTGGGCTTTTCAAGGTCAAATTTTAAAGGTTAAAACCTAACTTATATAGGGTTTATTAAGATATAAATAGACCAATTTTTAGCAGCCACCATACATGCATATTTTGCTCTTCAATTCATGCAAATATCAAGCATAAGCTTTCTTATTTCCTCTTTTTTCTTCTTCATCTAAGTAGTTTGATAAATAGCCCCTAGCAATCTACACACCTTCTCCTTAATCTCATTATACAGATACCTTGGAGGTGCACCTAACTTTGAGAAACACTGTGTAACACCCAATAATCTCGAGATTATGAATAGTACTTCTCGAGATGGGAATAATGTTTATCGAGACTTGAGTCACACTAATTTTACTGAATAGAAGTGTTAGTTCAAATATAATTTTAGGTAAATTTTGAAGTGAAAATTAAGTCATTTAGATGGTCAAAAATTACAGTTAATTTTTTTACAACAATGTTTAGGAATAGCGACCTAGTGTAAGCTGAACAATAAAAAAGTTTTCTTTTTGCTCAAATAAACTCAGGATTGATACAACCTAATACTCAAATATTCCAAGTAGTTGATTGGTAGTAGAATTGGAATTTTTTGATATTGGGATGTACTTTTACTAAATTGGGTAAAGTTAAAAAGTTACATTTTTAATGGTTTTTCTTGGTTTTCAAGCTCAAGTTTTTGAAGGCTTATAGGACTTGGATTATATGATTTTTAGGGGTTTAAAGGTTTGGTAATTGAGGGAAAAAAGTGGGGAATTCATTTAAAAAGGAGAGGGGAAGAAATGTTGAATTCTTTTTCTTTATGCCACATATACAATGGTCAAAATTGGCTTAATATAGTTAACCTTGGAATAGTTGCTCCATCTTCCCCCTCCTTTTCTGCTCTTTGCTGATGCCATTGATAGGGGAAGGAAGCTTCATTAATTCTTCTTTCTTCATTCAATCTCTCCTCCTCAACACCATTCAAGCCCTAAATTAAAGCCTCTATAATCCTTAAACCTCAATTTTAGCAAAAAATTTGAGAGAAATCGAATGATTTTCCCGGTTTTGAGTTATAATGAATTGTAACACAAAATTGATCGGGTGAGTTTTTCCAAGCTTTGGTATTTTTCTAAGGTTCCATAGGTGCCCAAGAGTGTGTTTATAAAGTCAAATTTGATTTTTGATGCACTTATGATTTTATATGGATTTTTCCATAATAAGCCTATTTATGTTTATAGAGTGAAGTGATAAACGGAAAGACAAAGGCATGGAAAAGTCTTGATCAAGCTTGTTAGGTGTATTTTGAACCTGAAGTAAGTGTAATCAAAGTGAATTTTGCTAATTATGTTTGCATCATAATGAAAATATGTATGAAAAATGTATAATTGACATTTATTGGTATTAATTGCAAAGGAATCATGTTATGTGACTTTATGATAATGCAATATGACCTTAGAAATGTTTGAATAATAATGGTATATGCTCTTTTTATGGTGGCCAAATGGTCCATCAGGCAAGTGTGTGTGTTGTTTTATGTATGCTTAAGAGAAGGTATGTTTATTAATGGTGATAAATGATTATGAAAGCATATACTTAATCTTAGGAAGTAATAAATTAAATGTTGTATGCACAAGTGAAGGTATGGTTGAATCACCTTATGAACATACTTTGGTGTGCTAAAAGTATCAATTTATTATGTAGCAAGGTTGTTTTATTATGATATGGAATGTTTGATTTCATATTAATTTTATGGCATGATGCATTATAATTATGAGTAATGTTGGATTGAATTTAAACCTTATGGTGGTTGAATGTTTAAGACATGGCCATTAAGGATATTTGATATGTATATACTTATACTTGAGTCATAAATGGTTTCATTTGATTAAAGTTATATTGGTATTAGTGTGTATGTGTATTATGCTCATTGTTGTCACTTAGGCTAAATTAATGGTATGAAATAGTTACCTTATGTTTTAATTAATATCATGTTTTTTAATATGTCAAATGGAGTATGTATTTGCATTCTAAAAAGTTAGCATAGCCGAATGGATGGGGCATGTTATGCTATGATGTTAATCATGAGAACATGACATTATGATTATGTTATTGTACCATGTTATGAAGGTCTGTGATATGATTATGTAAATGAAGAATGTATGTGTGCACATTATGTAATATGGACATGTGAGATGTATGTATGTCTTATGATACATTTTTCCCCATTTGGTAAT
>CANXYI012167638.1:0-10223 GCA_948208565.1 Hura crepitans | reverse complement strand
ACGTATAAATTTTCATCAAAGCACATAACATACATATTCCATTTAACAAAAAACATATACTTTTTAAGAACAATTTAAGGCGTAATCATATTATCATGGATACATATACCAAAAATAGTGTCAAAAAGACCTAGCAAGCCTTTTCATGCTTTCTTTCCTCTTTTCCCTTATCTTTTACTTTACTCATTGAACATCAACCTCAACCATAATTGAAAATTCATAAAAATTTATAATATGCCTCCAATCATTAAATTAACCTTATAAGACTCTTATTAGCACCTAAAAAACACCCCAAAAATGTTAAAACTCCATAAATAAACTTTTCCTCTAAAGTTAGTTACCATTTATTCTATAATATGCAAAAATTCATAACAATTATTACATGATTCCAATAATCAAAATAATTTGATAAAACTCTTATTAGGATCCAAATATACCTAAGAAAAATACCAAAACTTGAAAAGAAATACTTACTTGATTTGGGATTACTATTCATCAGACCTTTGCTAAAACCCCTAAAATAACTCTTGATCCAAGCTTTTTACCACCATAAAATGATAAATCTCCTTGCAATTAATGGCTAAAATAAATTTTGGAGGAGCTTTGGTGAAGAAACAAAGAAGAAAATAGTGGAAGAGAGGGAGAGGAAGTCATCGGCTTTTTGAGTAAGAGAGGAGTAGAGTTTTGTCCTTTTCCCCTTAACTAAAAAGTCAAGTTATCTTATATAGGAATATCTAACTTTTTCCCTCCTTATCCCAATGGTCCCTAAACTTTCATCTTTTATCCCATTAGTCTCTCATCTTTACTTTCCTCATCTTTAACCTTCTTAGTGACCTTATTTCATTTCTAAGCTTTACCTAAAAATGTCTTACAATTAATGCCATTATTCTGTAACATCAATACGAGTCAAGTCCTAGAAAAAACTATTCATCCTTGGGAGATACTATACATGTATATAATTGTTATTGTTCAATTTCCATTTGAATGTTCTCATTTCATCACCAAACTATAAATGTAGATTATTTAACTCATTAACTCTTGATTAGTAAGGTTAGAAACCCTATTCCCGTACCTAAAGTCACTATTCAAGACTTCAAGATTTATTATTCATAATCTCACTCACTATTGCTCGTTAGACTTTCAAATGTCCTTACATTCATACCAAATTTTACCCGTAACCTATTTACAACTTATTTTTTTATCAATAAAAAATTATTGACCATGTCCTAAAAGTTATTATTCATTATGCTTTGATTTTTGGGTGTTATAGGTTGCTCATAGTAGCAAAGCTTAACAAGCTAGCAAGAAACAACGAAGAGACCTAGATCTAGAGGACACTCAAGTCGCAGTGGATTCGACTGAGTTATTAGGTGAAGGTTCACCCAGTAGTCCACTTGCACAAGGGCAGAGGACTGAAAGGCGAGAGCCTCTTCATCAGCACCTCCAGTGACTTCATATGAGGACTTGCCATAGGGTATGGAGACTCAGATTATGGAGTGGTTCTAGCTCTTACACACAGACTTGAGCATAAGGATCGAGGATACTCATTAGGAGCTTATTACTAGGATAGACTCAATTGACATGGAGATCTAAACACTTTGTGCTCAGAGACACCTATCGACTCTTTAGGATATTTATATCTCTCTTTCTCTTTCTCTTTCATGTATAATGATATTAGTTTAGGACACAAATCATTATATTCTAAAAATTTATTATTCATGAGATCATTATGTTTTTATTTCATATTCTCTTTATTGCTTTTGTTACTTTTTGATAAAAAAACAAATAAAAATAACAATGAATACAAAACTGAAAAAGGCATAAAGATGAAAGAAATGTGTAATGAATAAAAACAGTAAGTAGATAAGACAAAAAGAACACAAATACATGAAAATAATTAAAAAGCACTCACACACAACAAGCATCAAAGTTACAATTGAAACAAAGATATTAACACATTTTAACTCTATTTTGCTAGGGGCATTCTTTGTGTAGTTGACTAACAATTCATAATTGCTTAGTCAAACAACAAAGGGCAAGCTATAAGCCTTTACAAGCTTACAAGATTATTCTAACAATCAATATGCAACATCACCAATCTCACAAGAGTATTATGACACTCAACGTGCGACATCACAAATATTAAACCAACAAAACCTATCCACCATTGCTCAGTTGCATGGGGTAGTGACACGTAGTTAAAATTGAGTTAAAACCAAAGAGCTAGATAAAATTAAGAAGTACATTATCTAAACAAAGTTATCAATGTAATCAGATACGATGGCACTTACCCTATTTGAATCAAGCTCAGATGTAATGGCTCTCACCCTATTTGAATCAAGCTCAAATGCAATGAATGTTGCTCTATCTGAACTAAAACTAGATTAGATGCAATGGCTCTCACCTTATCTAAATTGAGGTCAGATTTAATGGTTATCATCCTATCTGAACTAGATACATATCAGATGTAATATTTCTTGCCCTTTCTAAATCAAGGACAGATGCAATGGCCCACCCTATCCATCAAAGAAGAGACTCTTAGAGCTACAACAAGACAAAGAGGGTCACCCTATAATGTACCAGTCTCTCTCCCTTTCTAAACTTTGGGTCACCTCACATACTCTATAGTCACCTCCCTAAAGTTAGGGCAACTGTAGATATTAAATCCTAAGGCTTCTTTATTTAAGATTACCTAATGATGAATAAAGACAAAAAATGTTGTCACCAAATTTAAAGTCTTCTTCATAAAAATCAAGAAAAATAATTAACTCTTAGATATGGACTCTAACTTAGCTCGATAAGTGCTTGTGGTATAGAGTTAAAGTTTCTAAAAAAATATCTTAAAAATTCTCTAAAAATCAAAATTTTGATTTTTCTAAAATTTTTGTTGTTCCAGTACAAAATGATGTTTTTTTGGTTCTTTAAACAGCCATTTTGGTTTACTTAAAAACATTATTTTTAAGGCAAAAATGGTCATTTTCACTTTTACTGAAATAGCCCTAAAACAACCCCATTTCATGTTATAGAGTCCCACGTAGACTTAAAAATAAGCCATATAAAATGGCTATTTTCACTAAAAGGCCATTTGATTAAGGCCACAATAGCTGTTTTCTATCTCACAAATTGTGTACAAAAGTCAAACCCCATGTCAGTCTAAAAGATCAGCTTCTCTCGGTAAGTGCACACCTAAAGACATAAAAAAAATGCTTTCTAAACACCATTTTTCTAGTTTTAAAGGCATTTTCAAAAATTATTCTCCTTTTTCTCTCAAGTTAATCGAAGATCATTCTTGAAGTTAATTATATATGGTGGGTTGATGAATTCTTTCTTTTCTTCTTTTATTTCTTCTTTTCTTTTTCATTCATCTGCTAGTCAGATGTAATGCCTTTATTTTATTTTCTTTATTGCCCATTTACTAATTAAATGTGGTAATCTTATTTTATTTAGGTACTCATCTACCAGTTAGATATGGTACCCTTATTTTATTTATCCATTATTAATATTTTGATCTTTTTTTATTCTTGATTTAATTTTTATTCATTCTTTTTTTATCCATTTACCAGTTAAATGTGATAATTTAATTAATGTGTTATTTATTATTTATTTAACTATTTATTTTATGTCTTTTCATTATTTATTCTTTTTAGAATATTGATTTCATTATTTCTTTCATACTAACATTGTGTTTTTGTTGTGATTTGAGTTGTTTGAGATCCAATGGGATTTTATTTAACCTGTTTTTTCCCTTTTATCAAACACCTAGTGAAGTTAACCTTTTATTATTTTTCTCCCTTTTATTTTTTTGTAATTTTATTATTTTATTTCTATTTATTTATTTTGTCTAATCTTTATTTTCTTCCTTATTTTCTCCTTTTGTTTTTATTATTTCTATATTATTCATGGTTAGATAGTATTTTAGGCAATTTTGATATAATTTTGTTTTTATTTGGTTAGAATTATTTTAGGTAATTGCCATGTAAATTAATTTTTATTCTAAATATTTTGCTTTTTTTTTGTGAATATCATAATAGGTAGAAAAAGATTAGGCAATTTTGATATAATTTTATTTTTATTTGGTTAAAATTATTTTAGGTAATTGCCATGTAAATTAATTTTTATTCTGAATATTTCCCTGTATTTTTTCTTAAATGTTGTAATAGATAGAAAAAGATTTTTACACATTATAAAAAATAACCAAATTGATTTCTACTTAATTAATTGGTATTTTCTAATAAAAGGCACAATAATAAAACTTGTTTTCATAAAATTGCCATTCAAGAACCAAAGTTCTCAAAGAAAATTAATTACTCGATTTTAAGTATATTTTTTCTTTAAATTCATGTATGTCCTTTTTATTTGTAAATATGCATGTTTTATTATTTTACATGATTGAATCCTTTATTTTTAATCTTAAAACCTACTAGAGAAAAAGGATAAAATTATAAATTTAATCTAAAATTCCATATTAACTTGAGGTATAAATAAGAGTAAGATTCTGAATAGCTCTGGTTTTGGCTTTATAAGGTATTTCCTAACTTCGGTTGAGGGGCAACTACTACCTTATGGTGTCCAACTTGTTCTTTCTAAGCTAATCAAATTTGAATGGCTTTAGATTCCTTTAATTTTCTTCTCATCCTTTGGGATTCGAGAGGTGAGATTTAGGTTGAGTCTTTGGTCATTTTAGTTTAACCGACCTTAGAAAGGAAAAGACGCAATAGTTACATTTAGTGTTATCAACACATAGGTTTTAGTTGGTTCTAAGATAGAATTAACATCATGATTTCATTAGGATCATGCATCCTATATCACATTGTAGTGTGGTGATGTCAAGCTTGCAGTTTCCTCCTCTCTTATGTAGGCTAATATGGACTTTGGATCTCAACAACCATAAAAAAAAAGGTTACTGATAGTAATAGTCAATCCAATATAGGTAACCAAGTGTAGCAAGAAGCACTAACACCTGTACTAGCCTCTTATGGAATGCCAGCATAAGCATAAGCTGCATTTTATAACAAGTGATAGAAGACAAGTTACAAAGGTAATACTAATGCACCAACCACCTCCATCATAACCATAACCTCTTCTTTCTCCTTTTTCCCTAATGAAGACATGAGAGAGAGGCTTCACAAAAATAGGGTAGAAGAAGGATGATGTTATTGTAATCCAGTAATAACTAGAAAATATTGAGAGATTTCTTGATGATTTGCATTGTACACTAAGAAAGAAAGTGAAAGGTACCACTTCAAGTTAAGCTAAGATTGTATAGCCACCATAATAGCTTACTTAAGAATTTTTTCTTTCCTTTTTTTGTTAAAAGTACATTAGATAAATCTACTGAAAAAGGAAAAGAAGAAAATTTCTTTATTTTAGGTAGAAATAGCTTTTTATAGCTGAGTATGAGAGAGAACTCTTAAAGCTCAATCAATATGCCCCTCATATAGAGTTAAATTAAGAACATAAGTGTTGTTGCTTTAAAGATAAATTGAACAGCTCCATTAGAGTTCACATAACTAGATAAGAGATAGGTAATTTCTCATAATTAGTAACTACTACTTTGAATATAGAGCAAGTGAAGATGAGGGAAATTAGTAGAAAAGAGAAACAGAAAAGAAAAAAGGGATAGTCAGGTCATAACCCCTCCGGCAGCAAAAAGAGCAAGTTTTCTCAGACACAATAGTAGGCTTACATAATCCCAAGGCTAGTTATATTCTTTTAAGGGTGGCCAACAGTAGAGGATAGGTAAAGCTAGTGCTCCTGCCATCTTATCTAGGGGATTAGCCCCTCCTTTATGTGATCATTGTGATAAAAAAAACACTTCAAAACTTACAAGAAGTTGATTAGAGCCTATTTTAAGTGTAAGGTTAAGAGAAATTTTATAAGGGATTATCCTACATGACAAAATACACCTACTACTGTAAGGACATTCTCACTAGAGGCATAGAGTGGTAAATGAATAGGTATATAGAATATAGGTGATCAAACTTAAAAAGCCACTTTAGAGGTTGTAGATCAACCTATAGAGGCTAGGTAATTGCTTGAGTGTATGTTATAAGTGGTAGAGAGGACCAAGATGCTTTGGATGTGATTATTGGCAAATTTTTGTTCTTTAGCTTTAATGTTTATGCTCTTATTGATCCTCATTCTGCACACTCATATATTTGCACAACTCTTTTTAAAGTTAATGGATTGCATGTTGATATGTTAGGATATGAGATCTTAGTCACTAATCCTTTAGGCAAAGTATTTTTTGTTAATAAAGTGTATAAGAATTGCCTAGTAGTGATTCATGATAGAGAATTTCCAACTGATATAATAGTATTACTTTTTTGAGAGTTTGATACGATCTTGATTATCTATGGCGAATTTCAAGAAAAATAGAATTACATTAAAGCCTTAGATGGTCAAAAGGTGAAATTTTTGGAATCAGATCAGATGAGATGTATAATGTGATATCCACTATGACGGCTAGAAGGTTAATGAGAAAAGCATGTATAGCCTTCCTCACTCATATGCTTAACACTAAGATAAAAGGTTTTGACACAAAGAGCATACTTATAGTTAGGGAGTTTGATGATGTTTCTCAATGAACTACCTGGGTTACTGCCTAAGAGAGATGTAGAGTTTGCCACTGAGACGATGTCTAGCACCACTCCTATCTCTATAGCTCCTTATAAGATGGCTCCTATTGAGTTGAAAGAACTCAAATCATAATTGCAAGAGTTTCTTAATAAAGGTTTTATTAGGCCTAGTGTTTCACTCTGAAGAGTCCTAGCGCTCTTTTTTAAAAAGAAGGATGTTTCCTTAAGGCTTTGTATTGACTACTACAATTGAATAAAGTTATAGTGAAAAGCAAATATATCTTGCCTCATATAGATGATTTGTTTGATCAGTTGAGAGGTGTTGGTGTGTTTTCTAAGATTGAATTAAGGTTAGGGTATTACTAGTTTAAGGTCAAGGAAATGGATGTGCCAAAGACAACCTTTCAAACTAAGTGTGGCCACTAAGAGTTTCTTTTCATGGCTTTTAGGCTTATAAATGCTCCAACTGCTTTTATAGACATCATGAATAGACTTTTTAAACCTTATCTAGATCAATTTGTGGTGTTTATTGAGACATCTTAGTTTATCTAAGACTAAGAAAGAGCATGTTCAACATTTGAGAGTAGTATTATAGACTTTAAAAAATATTAGCTTTATGCCAAATTAAGCATGTACGAGTTTTGGCTAAATTAGACTTCTTTTTAGGCCATATTATTTCATCAAAAGGTATTAAAGTGGATCCTAGTAAAATTGAGGCAATCATTAATTGAAAGCCTACTAGGAATGTTACTGAGATCTATAGTGTCCTTGGTCATATAAGTCACTATAAGAGATTTATAAAAGGATTTTCTAGATAGCTTCCTTATTTACCATACTTCTCCATAAGAATTTCAAATTTGAGTTAAATTTCAAGTGTCAAAATAGCTTTGAAGAGCTTAAAAAGATGTTAACTTAAGCTCCTGTTCTTACCTAAACATCTTCTGGCAAGGATTTTGTGATTTATAGTGATGCTTCTCAAAATGGCATTAGGTGTGTTTTGATGCAAGAAGCAAAAGTATTTGCTTTTGTTTTTAGGCAACTCAAGCCACGTAAGCTTAACTATCCCACCCATGATATGAAGTTGGCAGCCATTGTCTTTATGCTTAAAATATCAAGGCATTACTTGTATGATGAAAAGTGTTACATCTGCACCAATCACTAATAATCTAAAATACTTACCTATTAAAAAAGAGCTAAACTTAAGACAAATGAGATAGATAAAATTGATTAAGTAATATGATTATGTTACAAGCTATCATCTAAAAAAGGCCAATGTGGTAACTAATGCCCTTAGCGGAATATCTATAGCAAGTATGGGATTCTTATGAATTCTAAACTTAGATTTATGTAAGTGACTACACTAATTTCAAGAAGTCTAATCTTATCTCATTTTTTACATAGTTTTAAGAGTATTAAACACTAAGTTGAGTATAGCAACCGATAGAGCTATTGTAACCAAAATAAAGGGTGAGATCAAACCTTTTGTAGCAGAAGAAAGATAGTAAGATGAGGATTGCAATGAAAGAAATTTAAAAAGGCAAAGAGATGCAATAATCACTAAAGAATGATGGAAATCTATATTATAATGATAGATTGTGGTATCATATGTACCATATTTAAGAAAGAGTATCTTAGTATAGGCACACATAATGACTTATAATATACATCTAAGAAGTAATAAGATGTATCAAGATTAGAAACTTCTTTACTAGTGGCCTAACATGAAGAAGGATATTACAAAATTTGTAATAAGATGTTTAGTGTGCCGGTAAGTGAAAGCTGAACATCAAGTCCTTTCAAGGTTATTAGAACCAATCAATGTACCTAAGTGGAAATAATAAAAGATCACTATAGATTTCATAGTGGGACTTGCTCTCATATAGAAAAAAGCATGATGCTATTTGGGTGATAATGGATAGATTCACAAAGTCTACTTAATTCCTTCTGATTAGGCAAGACTACTTTCTTAATCACTTAGTGTGACTTTAGATTAATGAGATAGTCAGGTTGCATAGAGCGCTTATGTCTAACATATATGATAGAGATCCCAGGTTCACTTTAAGATTTTAGAAGAGTCTACATAAGGCTTTAAGTACGAGATTGAATTTTAGTATGGTGTTTCACTCCTAAATGGATGGACAATTAGAAAGGTTAATATAGGTAAAGATCAAAAACTTCAAAAGTCTTCAATCAACAGATATGAACTAATGATGTGAAATGGTTTTTATGTTAGATCTTAGAAGATATGCTCAAGAGCTATGTGATATAATTCGAGAGGAGTTTGGACAAACATCTTCCATTAGTGGAGTTTGCTTATAATAACATTAATCAATCTAGCATACAAATGGCTTATTATAAAGCTTTGTATGAAAAGAGATGCATGACCCTTTGTGATAGAATGAGATGAGAGAAAGTAAGATTGTTGGCCCTGAGATCATCAGGAAAATTAAAGATAAGGTGAAAGTAATTGCAAAAAGGCTCAAAGTCATTAGTGAGAGACAAAAGTCATATGCAGACCTAAAGGGGAAAGATATAGAATATCAAGTGGGAGACAAGGTGTTCTTGAGAGTATCTCTATGGTAGAAAGATTTGAGATTTGAGAAGTTTATTAGGCCTTACGAGATTGCTAAATGTGTAAGACCTATGGCCTATTAGCTAGCTTTACCACTAGAGTTATCTAAGATCTATAATATTTTCATGTATCGATGCTTCAAAGATACAGATCAAATCCTTCTCATGTAATTCAAGTAGAGGATGTCAAAGTGCAATAAGATTTGACTTATAAAGAAAATACAATTGCTATTATTACCATAGAAGTTAGAGTGTTAAGAAGGAAAAAATAACATTAGTCAAAGTGTTATGAAAGAATCAAAGAACCAAAGAACAATGTGGGAAAGTTAAGAGACAATAAGACAATAATATCCATAATTATTTGCATCAAGTAAATTTTGAGAACAAAATTTCTTTTTAGAGGAGAAGAAATATAACAACCCAAAAATCTTGGATTTATAAATAGTGCTTTTCAACCTATGAATAGTGCACTCGAGGCTACCCGAGATTCAAGAAGTATGAATTGGATGTTTGGAAAGTAAAATTCATGAATATGACACAATTAAAATATTGAAATCAAAAAAGATCATTTTGAGGTTGTAAAATCAAAAATAAAATTTAGGTAAAGGATAAGCAAATAAGATAAAATATTGCATAATAATTAAGGACTAAAGGAAGTTTAGTTAACATAATTAAACAAGGATTTGACAAAGTCAAATAAGGTTTGACCCTTAAAGAAGGATTAAAAAAAGACCTTTGATGGGTGACATGTGGCCATATCTTGGCCTTAGGTTTTATGATACATGTGTGTGTGTGTGTGTATGTATATATGTATGTATGTCTGTATATATGCATGTGTGTGTGTGTGTGTATGTATGTATGTATATACATAAGTATATATGTATGTATATACAAACACACACGCACACACACACACACATATATATATATATACATGTATCTATATATACACACACATATATATATGTATATACATATACATATGTATAGGTATATACATATACGTATATGTATATACATATACGTATATGTATCTATATACATATATATATATATGTATATACTTACATATAC
>CANXYI012167603.1:0-10534 GCA_948208565.1 Hura crepitans | reverse complement strand
ATTATGAATTATGTGGTATATTTATGTATGAAAATGAATTGTATATGTATATGGTATGTTAAAATGCTTATAAGCACATGTTATTTCAATTACACAACTAAGCATTTGCTTTAGCATGTCATTTGTTTACAATCGTAGGTAAGAAGACTTTTTTATACTCAAGGCTTAAGACATCAAGAATTATCAAGAGAAGGCCATTCTTTTAGCAAAGATTATACATATATACACTATGTGATGCATAGGTAGCACTTAAAGTTGTAATGTATGAGAATCGACCTAAATTCTATTTAAAGGTTTTATTTTGGATTTCAAAGTTTGTAAACCTTTTATAAACTATTAAATAATATGTTTTGCTAAAAGATATCACTTCCTGAGGTTGAGTTATCTTGTCATTGTGTTGTGTGTTGTTTGAGTGATTAGAGGATCACATGAAGTTGTAAAAGTGTGTGAAATGATTATAGAAGTTTATTTTATTATGTAGGTTACTATTTAAAAATTTGGGATAGTGTCTAGTATAGCTATTACGCTACTAGAATTTTAGCATGAGCATTCCCAATTTCTAGATATGTAAAACTATTTGAAAATTTTTTTGAATACCCATATTTTCACACATAATGTTTTTATAAGAATGTTTTATAATAATAAATGGTATAAGTGAGTTTGGATATCTCAATATCTATGCACACCTTTATCAGACTCAATGACCGACTGTCATCTGGACTAAGTAAGGGGTGTCACATAATGTATTAGCACTTAAATTTCCTTACTTACACCACTAAGCAGATTAGCTTAATGTAACATTTTATTTCCAATGTGTTGGTTTAAGAACTAGATTAAAGTCAAAGCCTTGTAAATATTGCAGATCAAAAGCAAGCTATACTTTTTTTTTGGTATTTTGCTGATTTTTACAAATTGTTATTGTGATATAAATAATTTAATGGCACTTATTTGTAGAATGAGAGGGTTTGGGACTAATTTGGGATATTATTGTTTTGTCGTGTAACACCTCCTGCCTATTCTTGAAGGAACTAAACAAGGTATGCTACTTCTCATTGGTTACCCCTCCTAAAATTGCTCTTGAGGCACATTTGTTTAACACTTATGTCATCAGTTAATTTATTTACCTAAGTAGGTATTTTCTTAAATCTTATCATATAATCCCTTTATACTGAAAATTTCCATCTTCTAAAAATATATTTCTAGTTGGCAAAAATATATTTTATTCCAGTCGTTCATTTTATGGAAATTTGGGCAGTATAATGGCTACCTGGGTAACTAACCCCAAAATATGTACCTGTAAAAACACACTTCTAAGATCATACTCAACTTCCTATTATCTTCTAGACCTTTTTGGTCCTTTAATCCATATACCATTATACCACAACACACGGTCATTCATATATAGGGCTTGGGGTCCATATTAATCAGACAAGCCAAATATGTATATCACACTAGGTATCCATTTATACATCAGTCTCCTCATGTACATGCATTCAGCACTTGCCTAGAAAAGCCCAACCCCACACATACATACATATCAGTGCCAAATAAAACCATCAAAATTATATAATGGTACCCTTAATTATCTGTCTGCTACATTGCAAAATACACTGAGGCTTAACAGCCACTATATAAACAACCTACACATTGAAATGTCGATTGTTGAGTATATAAGTTAGTGGTCAATTTAATGTTATAAAAGCATGTCATACACATAAACATGCAATTTACCCTTTTATGGATCATAATGAAATACATATAAAGGTAATTTCAAAAAATAATATCATTTTAATCATCTATCTTTTTATTTAATTTCTAGTGCCCTTTCATTACCAATTTTCCCAAGCTTCCATTTTGTAAATAATATTTGCATTAAAAAAACATCTATTTTCATTGTCATTATTATACTGCACATTTTTCCAAGCCCAACCTAGAAAGGCAATAGTTTAAGACACTAGATCATAGGGAAATCCAAGCTATGCAGTGGCCCACATTTTGGACCCCAACAACTGCACTAGCCTAATGTAGTGGCCTCATCTCAAAATCATCATGGCTGCACCCATATAATGTAATGGCCTATCTCAAGCCCTCAGTAGCTCCACATACCCTAAATAGTGCAGTGGTCCTTATCAAAACTATCGTGGCTACACCAACATAGTGTAGTGGTTTATATCAAGACCTCAACTGCTGCACTGGCCTAATGCAATGGCTCTATCTAGGAACCATCATGGCTTCACCCATATAGTGTAGTGGTCAATGTCTCGACCTCGATAGTTACACTTACGACCATAATAATAGACAAGAAAGCATTGCATCTCCAGTAGCTACTAATCCCTAGTTGATCGATCAACCCATCCAGTGGGTGTCTAACAAATGGGCCAACTGTCTATTACTTATTTTTATTTATATAATGTTCATTTGTTCTATTTACTTCCACATTATTAAGATAGAGATATTAGTTAAATTCGTTTGCTCATTTTTACTGGATAGTTACAGGTTAACTCTTCACTAAACGACTATAAAGTCATTTTAAGATAATATTACTATTCATTTGGCAATTTTTCACTATTCATTTTGTCATTTCTCATTCTTCTCATGTCCTCATGCCATCATATATCTTGCCATTGTGTCTCACATAATATTACACTTCTGTCACCATATTTCATCATAATTAAACCATAATTCTTTCATGTCAAATAAATCATATAATACTCAAATTCCATATATCTCATTGTATGCCATATAGTGAACTTTATTTCAAACTTAGTGTACATTCTTCTTTACCAATTTCTTATCATACCTTATATATACTAATCTTTATCATAATGTCATATATGATCATAAACATGTATCATGCCATAGCTATGTATCTATTTCCACATGCCATGTCATATTTATGTTACAAATGTTATTAGCATCATAATAAATCATGATTAACATCATAATACATAATGTACACATATCATGCATACATGCATATGCCATCACATACATATGACTATGCATGCATCACATACATACACATGTTTTTCACATCCAAAACACATCCTTATCATTATTTTATCATCCCATTGACATTATGGCTTACTTACTCCATCAAAACAAATGCACATGTACATAATTTGACATTTCCATACACACTTTTATGCATAAACACATACTTATACATCAAGACATGCATCAATTACATTAAATCCATATACCTAGGGTTGATTTCCATTTTTCTTTACCACTTTATTGCCTTGGAACCCTTGGTTCTTCACTCTGTTTCCTTAAACCTACATATGGAACCTAGAGAATAGAAAATCCATATAAAATCCTACAAAGCTCTAAATCAAAATCTCTAAATATGGTTTTTCTTATAATTATCAAGGCTACATGAAACAAAAACAAAAACTAAGAAATAAACACTTACACCATAAAAAGTCACTATTTAGTCCTTATCCATATCTTGCTTTAGAGAGGTTATTTTTGGGTTTTCTCACTTAGATAATATTCTAGGGACCATAGAGGATAATTCCCATATAAATTTTGTAGGGTTTGGTAGAGGGTTAAGGTTATGGTTGAGCAAAAATGGTAGGAGGGTATTCTTGGTGGGTGGCATTAGCTTTGGTAAGAAAGGGACATGGAAGATGACTTTTTATCACACATGTGACCTTCCCACTTATGTAAGGCTTATATATGTGTAAGTGGCATAGTTAGATCACAACATGTGGTGATATAACAGTCCAAATAATCCCAATTTTGCCTTAAACTTTAGATAATTTCAAAAATTCTCCTATGCTTTTAAAAATAATAACTTTTATTTGAAAAATCCTTGATTATACTGTCTTAGGGCCACAAAAAATTTTAGGTTGAAATTCCAAAGGCAAGTAGGTGTACTATTCACTGGCTATAATAATTCAATTTGAAAAAAATATCAAACGAACTCAAAAAATTGGAATTCCTTCACTAATGAAAATCATTGAATTTTTTACCTTCATGGTATCTTATTTGCGGGTTTGTCTAGGCATATCTCAGGTCATTCTTGACACAATCTCATTTTAGGTCACTATTCTCTTATTTACTAGCCAAAATGAATTATTGCTTTTGCTAAATTCTTAAATTATTTCATTTTTGCCATTTTCTAGCTCGTCGAAGTTTTTTTGACTAGTACTTGGCTCCTCTAGCCTTACAAGGGTATCTCGACTTCCCTAAAACACTATTTCAGCCTTGAAAGTACAATTCATAAAACCTCGATTTATATGCATTACAATTCTTCCCCTCTTAAGGAATTTCATCCCAAAAATACCTGGTGTGAACAACTGTGGGTATTGAGCTTTCATTTACTCTAAGCTCTCCCAAGTGTCCTCTTCAGCTTTGTGATGTCACTGTAGCACTTTTACTAATGGAATGGACTTATTTCTCAATTGTTTGATTTCTCTAGCTAGAATCTACACTGACTCCACTTTATAGGACAAGTCTAGTTGTACTTGAATATCCTCTGCTAGTATCACATTAGATGAATCAGATCTATATCATCTCAACATTGAGATGTGAAACACATCATGAATCTTTGATAACACAAGTGGCAAAGCTAGCCTATAGGCCAACGGTCCCACACATTCTATAATCTCATGTGGATCGATGAATTTAGTACTGAGCTTCCCTTTCTTGTAAAAATTGAGTACCTTTTTCCATGGTGATACTTTTAAAAACACTTTTTCGTTGACTTCATACTAAATATCCCTTCGTCTTAGGTCTGCATAAGATTTTTAGCTATCTATTGTAGTCTTCAGTCATTCACTTATAATCTTAACCTTCTTTTCTACATCTTTGATCAAATCTTACCTTATAATCTTACCTTCACCTGTTTCACTCAAGTAAAGAAGAGTCATGCATCTTTTACCATACAAAACTTCATATAGTGCCATACCAAAGATAGCATGATGTCTACTATTATATGCAAACTCAATTAAAGATAAGTACTAGTCCCAACTTCCCTTGAACTTTATGGCACAATGGTGTAACATGTCCTCTAGTACCTATACCACCCATTCTAATTGCCTATCTATCTAAGGGTGAAAGGCTATGTTCTATGTCAATCGCGTACCTAGAGCTTTATACAATTTCTTCCAAATTTTTAAAGTAAACTAGGGTTCTCTATTAGAAATGATGGCTACTGGTACTTTGTGCAATCTTATAATCTCATCAATGTACAACTGTGCTAGCTTATCCAAAGAATAGTCTACCCTGAGTAAAACAAAATGAGCTGTCTTGGTCAATATATCCACTATTACCCATATAGCATCACATCTACTCCATGTCATTAGTAGTCCCATCACAAAATCTATGGTCACTTTCTCCTATTTCCATTCTAGTTTTGCTATTGGATGTAGAAATCCATAAGGTACTAGATGTTTAGCTTTAACTTGTTAGCATGTCAAACACCTAGCTACATATTTAGCCATATTGTATTTCATTCCTGGCCACTAATAATGAGGGTTCAAATCTAGGTACATCTTTGTACTTCCTAAATACATGGAGTAAAGAGCTTCATGTGCCTCTTTCAATATATGAGTTCTCAATCCATTTGTGTTAGGAGCACAAAATACACCATTATAGTACAAACATCTATGATCTCCTAACTTAAACTCTATGGTCTTCCCCTCTTAGACTTTACTCATAATCTAAGCTAGATATTCATCCCTCACATGTGCCTCATTTATCAACCACTTAAAATCTAGCTTAATCTATAATTTAGCAAAGATGGCACCTTCTCTTATATATTCCATCCTAACATACATTGCCCCATAGCTACCATGAATTTTTGTTTCAGTGCATCTATAACCACATTCAAT
Source organism: Hura crepitans (assembly GCA_948208565.1). NCBI lineage: Eukaryota > Viridiplantae > Streptophyta > Magnoliopsida > Malpighiales > Euphorbiaceae > Hura > Hura crepitans. The sequence goes on along the minus strand of CANXYI012167603.1, from coordinate 4,694 downwards.
TTCCTAAGAAGGTATTCTATCAAGCAGTCATAGTCTGTTATCAATTCAAACCATTGTTGCTATCTCAAATTCAACTACTTTTGTGTAAAGAGATATTTCAAGATCTTATGGTCTGCGTAGATATAGCATCTTTCACCATACAGGTCGCATCTCTAAATTTTTAATGTCAAGATAATGGTAGCCAATTCCAAATCATACATAGGATAATTCATTTCATAAGGCTTCAACTGTCTAGAAGCATAAGCACTCACCTTATCGTCCTACATTAACATATAACCAATTTTATTATAGGAGGCATCATTGTAAATAACAAAGTGTTTCCCATTTCGGTTGAGTAAGGATAGGGGCTTCAGTCAACATCATCTTTGACCTATCAAAGCTTTGTTGACATTTTTTTATCCCATTCAAATCTTACATCCTTCCTCAACAACCTAGTTAATGGTGTTGCAATCATGGAAAAACCCTTCACAAATTGTCGGTAATATCTAGCTAGTCCTAGAAAGCTTCTTAATTCAATCATATTCCTAGGAGGTTTCCACTTTAGCACTGCTTTCACTTTGTTGTGATCCACCCTAATGCCTTTTACTAAATATTTGCGACCGAGAAAATTTACTTCTTTTAGCCAAAACTCATATTTACTTAACTTAGCAAATAATTGTTTCTCTCTCAAGGCTTATAGCAAAGTTCTGACGTGTTGTTTGTGCTCCTCTCAAGTCTTACAGTAGACCAGTATATCATTAATAAACACTACCACAAATTAGTCTAAATAGGATTTAAAAATCCTATTCAACAGGTCCATAAAATTGGTTGGGGCATTAGTGAGTCCAAAAGGCATTACTAAATAGTCATAATGCCTATAAGTAGTTTTGAATATAGTTTTAGGTTTGTCAAATTCTTTAACCCATAATTAATGGTATCCCAACATCAAGTCAATCTTAGAAAATACACTAACACCTCTAAATTGGTAAAAAAGATAATCAATCCTATTCAATGGATATTTATTCTTTACGGCTACCTTATTCATTTGTCAGTAATCTAGGCATAATTGAAGTGACATATCTTTCTTCTTGACAAATAACATGGGTGCTCCCTAAGGTGAGGTGTTTGGCCTAATGAACTCTTTATCTAGTAATTCCTATAACTACACCTTTAATTCTTTCAACTTTACAGGCGCCATTTGATATAGAGTGATGCATATAGGGGTCATACTCAGAAACACTTCAATCTCAAAATCTAACTTTTGCTACGAAGGTAATCCTAGTAATTCTTTTGGAAATACATCTAGGAATTCTGACACCACTAGAATCTAATCTAGACTAGGCATGGAGTGGCTAGTATCAACTATATTGGCTAGGTAAGCTTCACATGCCTTAAGGATGAGTCGTCTTACTATAATAGGTGATATAACATTCACTAGGGTACTTTTCTCACCCATAACTATCACCTCACTTCCCTTAGCCATCTTGAGTGTAAGCCTTTTCTCTTTACAATCAACCATAACTCGATGTTTTGACAACCAATCCATACCAAGAATGATGCCAAACTCATTGAATGGTAATTCAATAATGTTGATAGGGAACATCTGATTCTAAATCACTAGAGGACAATGTCTATATATTATATTCACTGTCACACTTTGTCCAATGGGATTACTAACTTTAATATCTAAATCTATAGGCTTAGGTTCTAAACCTCTATCTCTCACTTGTGTAAGGTATATATATGATTGAGTTGACCTAGGGTCTATTAAAGATAACACTGGTACATCAAAACATCAAATGTAGAGGCTAATAACTTGAGAACTTCTAGACTTTTGAGGTGGCTATCTGCATATGCAATTCCACATTGAGGCCTTTGTTGAACCTCTTACATCTTTCTTCCTCTATAGGGATAAACTCTTCTACATATCTACACAATCTAGTGAAAGTCTTCCTTGTACTCGACTACAGATCTTCTACCCTATTTCAAGTTAAGAAACTCATGTCCCTACTTGTCCTTGTACGATTTAGGGATATACTTCTTCCTAAACTCTTTCAAAAGCTAATCCTATGTCACCTCATCTGTAGTAGCTTTCCTCTTTCTCATGGTATTTGACTAATGGTAAGCTTCCTCCTAGAGTAGTGAAGTGGTACATTTCAGACTATCTTATGGTATGTAGTCTAACTACTCCAATATCCTTAAAGTCCTCTCTAGCTAGTACTTTGCTTAAGCAGTATCATCCTCACTGGTGCTAAGAAAATACATAGCTCCTATTTTCTTGAGCCTCTCTAAATATGTCTTCTACAATAGTGCTAAAGGTAGAGGAGGTGATGGATCTGCTGTAGATGTATACCTTAAAATCTCCACTATCTTCTATAATAAGGCTGGTAAGGCTTGGGCCTAAGGCTGCGCCTGCTGCTATGGCTTATGTGTAGCATCACTAGGCTTTGGAGTGGCTATACTGAAATTAGGCCCATAAATGATAGTAAGAGTATAGCTGGCTCCCTTTTCTCCTCTGTCTAGTGGGACCCATTCACTTATCATGTCACACAAAAAAAACAACCTATCAGCCTTATGTAATGTAGCTTTATCAAAATCATAGAACCTTAGACACTGGCACTTGTGTATACTAGGCATAGCCTAAACCCGCTTTGATACCACTAAATGTAACACCCTCTACCTATTCCTAAAGGAACTAGACAAAGTATGCTACTTCCCACTCTTAAAATTGCTCTTAGGGCACATTTGTTTAACACTTATGTCATCAATTAATTTTTTTACCCAAATAGGAATTTTCTTAAATCTTTTCATATAATCCCCTTATACTAATTATTTCCATCTACTTAAAACATATTTTTAGTTGAAAAAAATATATTTTATGCCATTGTCCATTTTATGGAAATTTGGGCAGCATAACAGCTACTTGGGTAACTAACCCCTAAATATATACCCGCAAAAACACACTTCTAAGATCATGCTCAAATTCCCATCATCTCCTAAACCCTTCTAGTTCTCCATTCCGCATACCATTATACCATAACACATAATCATTCACATATAAGGCTTGGGGCCTAAAGCAATTAGACAAGGCAAATATGTATATCACACTAGGTATCCATTTATATATTAATCTCCTAATGTACATACATTTAGTACTTGCCTAGCTAAGCCCAACCCCACACATATATACACATGAGTGCCAAATAAAACCATCAAAAGTATAAAATAGTACTCTTAATGATCTATCTACTACACTGTAAAATACATTAAGGCTAGACAGCTACTATATCAATAACCTACATATTGAAATGCCGATACGCTGAGTATATAACTCAATGGTGGAGTTAATGCAATAAAAACATGTCACACACACAAACATGCAATTTACACTTTAGGGATCACAATGTAATACATACAAAGGTAATTTTTTTAAATAATATTATTTTAATCATTTATAACATTATTTAATTTCCATTGTTTCTTCATTAACAATTTTCCTGAGCTTCCATTTTGTAAATAATATTTGAATTAAAAAGTATCTATTTTAATTGTCATTAATTATACTACTCATTTTTCCATTTAGGCCTAACATAGAAAGGCGACACTTTAAGACACTAGATCCTAGGGAAATCCAAGCTATGTGATGGCCCACATTTTAGATCCTGATAGCTACGCCCACTTAGTGCAATGGACCCATCTTGGAACAATCATGGCTAGACCCATATAGTGCAGTGGCCTATCTCAAGACCTTAGTAGCTGCACCTACCCTACATAGTACAGTGGCCCTCATCAAGACTGCCGTGGCTACACCTATATAGTGTAGTGGTCTATATTGAGACCTCAGTGGTTGTACCCACCTAATGCAGTGGTCCTATCTAGGAAATGCCATAGCTACACCCACATAGTATAGTGGTTAATATCTCGACATCAACAGCTGCACACACAATCATAATAATAGCCTAGAAGGCACAGTATCTCTAGTAGCTGCTAATCCCTAGTTGATCAGTTAACCAATCTAGTGGGTGTCTAACTAATAGGCCAATTGTCTATTACGTATTTTTATTTATATATTATACATTAATTTTATTTATTTGCATATTACTAAGACACATATATTAGTCAAATTCATCTACTCATTTTTATAAAGCAGTTATAGGTCATTTCTTCACTAGACAATTATAGGTCATTTTACAAAAATGTCACTATTCATTTCATCAATTTTCACTATCCATTTGTTCATTTCTCATTCTTCTCATGGCCTTATGCCATTATGTCTCACATAATATTACACTTCCATCACCATATGCCATCACCATTTTACCATAATTCTTTCATGTCAAATAAATCATACAATACTCAAATTCCATAAATCTCACTGTATGTTATATAGCAAACTTTATTTCACACTTTATGTACATTCTTCTTTGCCAATTTCTTATCATACCATATATACACTAATCTTTACCATAATGCCATATATGACCATAACCATGTAACATGACATAGCCATACATTTATTTCCACATGCCATGTCACATTTATGTTATAAATGTTATTGCCATCACAATATATCATGATTAACATCATAATACATAATGTACACATATCATGCATACATGCACATACTATGACATACATGTGACTATGAAAGCATCAAATACATACACTTGTTGTTTATATCCAAAACATATCCTTATCATCATTTTATCATCCCA
>CANXYI012167248.1:0-10706 GCA_948208565.1 Hura crepitans | reverse complement strand
CTGTGAAACTACATTTCATAAATAGTACTTTTGAGCCATAAATAGTGCTTTCGAGACATCGAGGCATTACATGATGGTCAAAAGGGTAAGTACTACTCCTAAAAATTTGACGGGCCATAAAAGGATGAAAATGAAATTATTAAAAGATTTAGTAGAACTAATAAATCATAATAGGTTACAAACTAGTGAATAATGACATTAGATAGGTTTGTGTAGAGAATGGTTTGAGATGTGTTTGGATGGACCTAAAAATTACATACATTGAAGGTTAAAATTCTAATGAGTCTATTAGAGAAAGAATTTTAATATTTTGAGGCATTTAGTATTTATTTAGAATTTTTAGATTATGTGAGTGAATAGTAAATTGGGTTGGCTATGGAATTTTAAGTCAAAATTTTATGAGACCCTTAATAGTTGTTATTGAGAATTTTTTACACTAAAATCAATATTTTTATAGGTGTTAAAAAATTAAAATGAATTTTCAAATTTTAAATGAAAATTGACCTAGAATAGACCATAAAACTAGTGTGTTAAGTGAACGGGGCCCACGGGCCATACATAGTTATGGGCTAGCACATGCGAGAAGCAAACATATGCCAAAAAGGTCTCATCTTCCTCCTTTCTCTATCTATGGCTGATGCTATTTCTCAAAGAAACCCTCTCCACTTTTTTCTTCTTTAACTCCTCCAATTCTCTACCAAATTCCATAAATAATAGATCAAACCTCACCTCTACCACCTAATTAGATCATTACAAGTGGAAAAACATCAAAAGGAAGCTTAAAGAGGTAGGAATTACACCTTGGTGAATTGTGTCACCAAGACTTGTAAGTGTAGAAATTCAAATTTTTATTTTTGTTATAAAGGCTAAGATGAATTTTTAAGGCCATTCATGTAATTAGAATTAAATTTATAGCTTCATAAAATTTTTTAGGATTTTTCTAAGGTGACACATAAATATGTGTAGGAAAATAGGCAAATCAAATGAAGCAAGGCATTGATAAGCCTAGAAGTGAGGGAGAAGTGGTTTTAAGGTATGTTAATTTAGGTTTAAATATGTGTATATACATGTATTCTATGAAAAGTGTGATTTTGGGTTATGGAAATTTTAAATGTGTATGTATATGTATGTGAGTTAATGATATGGTTATGGTAAATCAATAATATGTAATGAGAGGAGCAAGAAGTGGCTGAATGTTGCCGTGTGAATATGTGTATGTGTACTTTGTACATGAGTATGTTAATGGCAGAATTTGAGTAGAAAATGGACTTGAAGATATGTGTTTGAAAAATGAAGCACTATTTGATGAAAATATATTAGTTGGCATAAAATTGTTTTATGGAATGTTAATCACATATACATGTGTAAATGAATAGTTTTATGCATAATGTAATATGAAATAAAGTGATGTATATATGTGAAATGAATAAAGAATGTGAATGACTTTGGGTATGAAAATGTGATCATGAATATCACATAAATATGGCATTGTGAACATTGGTCATAAAATGACCTAATGAATAGTAAAATGAAATAATAACTTGATGATGACCATTACCCAAATGAATATTTAAAAATGGGAATTTAAGGCCTGTATAGTTAGACACCCATTAGATAGGTTAACCGGTCAACTAGGAATTTAATGTAGCTACTAATTCTGAGTCAATTTAATCATTATCATTCTTATTATTGTTATGGATAGGTGCAGCCATCAAAGTTCTATTAGAGCCACTCCATAATAGTGCAAGCACAACCATTGAGGTTTAATAGGAGCCACCGTACTATATACCATAATGTGGGTACAACCACCAAAGTTCAATATAGACCACTATACGATACCATAGGTATAGTCATCGAGGTTCAATAGGAGCCACTATACAATAGGTAGGTGAAGCTATCGAGGTCCAAAATGTAGGCCACTATATAATTCTCATTTCACTATCTAGTGTCTTTAGATATAGTTTATTGGTATGGGCTATATTAAATTCAAGTCATATTATGAAAAATTTAACTATGTTATAAAATAAATAGTGATGTAACTGTAAGAAAGAAAATATATTTACTTAGCATATGCATTACTGTGTAAAATCTATAATTATCTATTAAACACTTGAACTACTGTATATTGTCTATAATTACAAAATTGCATTTGGTTAACTGTGTACATGTATTGTGTTTTTCTTAAATTCACCACTGAGTAGTGTATTGGTGTTCCAATGAGCAGGTAAAAGATAGGGAAAGCACAAGAAGAGTCAAGCCTTTGTAGCTGAAGAGTGTTTTTAGGAGTACAATTCTCTATCTATTTTTTGTTTGTATTTAAGGGTGTGTACTCATGTATATCTAGTATATGGGTATGGGTAGTAGTATGGTAAAAATTGTTATTGTCATAACTTATATTATGTAAATATTAATGGGAAAATAAAAAACAAATGCATGTCTATAATGTTATATATATAGCTATTGTTGTCTGTATATTTCTACTTTATGATGGGTTTAAGACCCTATGATGCCTATAATGGCAGTGATACATGTGCGATGATTTTGTATTTGTGAATGCTGAATTGAGAGGACTAGATAGGTCAATATGGATGTGTGATGATTGATATATAGAAGTGTGAATTTCTTTATAGGAAAATTTTTAGTTTTTAATTCAGGTAGTTATTATGCTACCCGATTTTCAATAAAATGCTTTTCAAAAGAATTGAAAGTTTTTAATAGTGTATTATGACTAATATAATGACAATATAATGAAACGAGTCATAAATAATTGACTCAGATGTTTATTACAATTAAATCAGTAAATGTTAAATGAATGAAAGCTAATGGAAATTTTAGGATGGATGATTGTATGAGAAGTTAGCATTCTTATCGGGTTTCTATGAGAACTGGGTAAGGGTGTTATAATCTCCATGTATCTACCCAACTGTCTTTATCCACTATGTCTACACACCTTAATTAGTACACTTTCGACAATAAGATTGAGACACTTATTATTTGGACTTCCTAGAAATACCTAAATTGCTCTTCTTATTAAGATCTCTAGGTCTTTATTCATTCCTAATTGTGATTAGATCTACTTTTATTTATGTTTATCTAATGTTTTAAGATTTGAACTTGTTAGACGTCAATCATAATGTTCTTTTCCATTGAAACGTTTCTTCTAATACTTTAATACATCCACTGGTTGTATAAAATATAGCTGCTAAAGGAGTAACCTTTCTATTTAGCATTATTCATAACCACTCGCACCATATTTCCATATTAAAGCTTCTTCCAAACCTTTCATCGTTCTCTAATTCTGTAAGCACCTTATCCTTTTTATAAAAACTCAGGTATGTAATTCCTTGCTATTCAATCATGAATGAGCACCCCTGCTCCATATCATGGAAATTATTACTTTTTATTTATCAAGGTAGTGCTTCATAATGCATCTCTTGTCAAGCTCCTCAAGAAAGTATTCCCAGTTCAATTCTTTATATACCTTCATTTCATTACTTCTTCACTTTATAGATATACTTTTACTTATAATAAATGAATGATATGAATTATGTTCCTTTCTATGATATCCCCTTTAACTAATACTTTACTATAACTAGATTATTATATTGTGTACAAAAGGAATTCTCAATTCCTTTTCTATTACTCTTCTTATATATGCCTTCTAAAATCTTGTGTTATGGTAGATATACCAATGACGAAGGTAAAATAATAATAGTTATGACTCATCTTTAATCTATAAACTCTTATTAGCCTCAAGTAGTGTAAACCTATATAACACACTACTGACATCCTATGGAATTCATGTATAACCTCATATCTAAAGAACCACCTAAACTAAAGATCTGATACCACTATATGTAACACCTTGATACCCAACAGAGAGATAGTTCAGATATAGAATGTCACAAATGACATCTCTTATTCAATACGGTTATTGGATTTAAATGAAAGACATCACACAAACTTAACTATCATATTCCTTATACCTCTGTTATCTCTATTAATCTATATTTAAATTTGCCACTATCCACAGACACACATCTCTAATTATGTAATGTTGGACCCACTATTATGCATAAACATAAGTGTTAATCTAATATTGTATCTTAACTACTTTCATTTGATACTAAATAGAACTCATTAACTTGCACTACTTTGCTTAAGGATGCTACTTAAACTCCTGTCTACTACCTACACACTAATAAAAGCTAGTATGCTAAGCAATATTGCTCAGTGGTGTATTCAATGAAACATATACATAACATCTAGACACGTAAGCATACATCATGAATATAATAATATTTATAATTTATAACTGTCATATGTTATTATAGAATGATGCATATAAGAAAACATATTCCATGATCATTTAACATGCAAAAATATAAACTATACACAATAAGAGTTTAACCCTTGTTACAATTAATATTATATCTCTTTTACTTTATTTCTCTTATTTATTAATATTTCAAAATGCCATCCCTTAACTTATTTAACACTATTCATGTTTGATACTTATTAACATCTTAATTGAATCATATAAATATCATCTTATCTTATTTTTTAATTATTTGATGAAATAATACAATATAATTTATTTATTCTTACATTAATTACCTAACTCTATGAAGATCGCCTATTATTTATTTCACTTCATAGCTTTAATCTTTTCTTTTTATGCTTTTTGGTGTCTAAATAGACACTTTGAATTACCATAGTGAGTTCCTTTATTATGTATTTTATTCTTGTCATGACAGATTTTCACTTAATCAAAATTAAATAACTTTTAATCCATAAACAATTTTTTTCATTAAAATAACTTTTATTTGATTGTTAAAATAATCCTTGTTAATATTCACACTTTTGTTAACTTATAAATTTAGATAGCCCATATTCGATAGACAGAATCTCACTAGTTGCTCTAAGGGGATAAAAGGTATGTAGTCGTCTACCTTCAGGACCTGACGGCCATTATACCAACATAATGGGAAGTCATAATTTTGCAGTGATCCTGTTGGACCTCCCTACAGTAGCACCTGCATGAATATATATACAGTGATTCTATTGAACCTACTTGCGGCTGCCCCCATATAAAAATAATCAAATAGTCCTCGTGGACCTCAATATGATTATCACAAGTTATAAGGTACAGTGGCCCTCGTGGACTAAGGTACCAAGCCAGGATATATGTATAATGGCTCTCATGAACCTACACAAAAAGATGACACCGAAGTGTCCTAACAGCTATTATATTCCCTAGACGACCAAACAACCTATCTACTATGCTATATTACTCATATAGGTCTTATTCACAGTTTTATTATAAATTACTTTAATTACATAAGTCACTATGTTTCCAAATTTTATAACCCCACTTGTTTTCAAATTATCATTTTAATCATCTTTATCAATTATAAGCTTTCATGGGGTACTATCATTATTTTTTACCACACTTAGGGTGCTATCACTTTTTTAGATATATGCAATCTCACTGGATAATACATCATATATGACATATATATCATATAATTCATAGACTACCATTATATCATTATTTATTTAATGTAATGAGAATTCATGTCTTTATATTTTTCTTTTATCATATACCATATATTTCTATTGTATACACATCAATGTAATTCATTTACTCTTTTAGTTTCATCATACTATATCATCATCTGCACTTATTACCTTATTAGATCATTAAATCTATTATTTTCCTAATTGAATACAAACTCAAGCTAACTCATATTATTTTCCTTTGTCAACATTTATTAATAATCCCTAACATTATCTTATTAATTTTGTTAATTATTGTTATTAATTTTCCAAACATAATTATTGAACAATATTCTAACATAACATTATAATCATATATTATCATTATATCTCATTAATTTTACTTACATTCATTTATTCACTTATTTATAATTTTATTAATCAAATTCACTTTTAATTAAACACATAGATTTTTATTCAAACACCCGTACACCCAACTATTAACCCAACTCAGGTACAGGATGTGATGTACCCGCTTTAATTATCTTATCTATTTAAGTCATTAGCATATGCTATTGTCTACTTAGTATTGCCATTTTATCCAAATATTTATGTGTATCTATTGAAACCTCATATTATGTGAGTTACATATATTACATACAATTAATAGATGCATAGTAAAATATTAATGTTATTAAAATTAGTATTTAATAATTAATTGTTACAACTCCCATCTACAAATTTAAGTTGAAATGAAAACAATCTAAAGCTATTGTCAATTTATACTTATCAGTAATATATTTAGTAACACTAATGCACTAAACAAACACACTTAATTCAAACAACATTTATTCAGATTAAAATGCATTTACACTTTTAGCATGCGAATGATGCTCATGATGGACTCTCCTTACCTATACTTTTAGCCCTTTTGTTTCAACCAATGTTGGGACTTGATCTCCTACTCCGTTGCCTTAACTCATTACCTATGCATCAGCACAAAAGCCCATGCACTAAGCATAATCGCTCAGTGGTGTATTCCAATAGTATTGAACTTATATTCCTTATGTCATTGAATGATACAACCTTAATTCTTGTATTAGTCCTTACATATTCCTCTATCTTCCTTATGTCTTTCCATAAGTATGTATAATAATTAATTGGAGGGTCAAGATTATTGTCTTAAGTTTTCCTTTATTTTCTTCTACTAATTATCATGAATAAGTATTAGATATATGGTAGCTTCAATTTACCTTTTACTATATTCTTTTGCCCTTTTGTCATGTTTAGTGTTTATGAGTATTTATGTTTCTAGTCATTTACTTTGTCTTAAAATATCCTTTATATGCAAATTTCTTTATCTCTTCTTTTTTCTTCATTGCCTCTTATGCTACATTTAAAATTGGGTAGCATATGATACTTAACATACTTTCAATGCAATATAGTTTCTATAAATACTTCTTCAATATATTTACATGTTTGTTTACAATTTTCCTTTACTTCTACCTGAAACTACTATCTTTTCTTCTTTGTTTTCCCCCTTATATTAACTAAATTTCCCTTAGACTCATTCATCCACACTTTTTTAGTGTTTTGATTTTAAATTATTAATTTCCCTCTTTAATTTGTATCCAATGACTCTATGTCAACTATGCCATTATTAGGTACATAGCATTCATAGTACCTTATGACTATGATATTAATCATGTTGTTTATCCTCTATAAATCATTTTAGTATTTTTCTTTTTATAACATCCAATTTCAATACTATAAAAATAATTTCTTGTATATTAATCATTTTTAACCTCATTATTTCTTTACTCTATTTATATTTGATAGACAAACTCTTAATACTAGATATTGAGATCCAACTTGTGTAATGGCCCATATTTTGTACCATGGTAGTTACACCTACCCATTTCCACTAGATAGCATGAATTAGCTAAAAAGAACCTCTCAAATCAGAGTGGTAAGGATCAACCCTAGTAGACCTCCAAATAATAGGGATAGTAGGGATTAGCCCTAAGGGACCTTTAAAATTTGAAATACCAATCATACTCAAGTGGATAGTAGGGAACAGCCCTATGGGACCTCTAAAATCCACTAAAATGCTAGTAACCAAGAACCAATCTAGGTGGACCACCAACTACCCAGGTGTGCAGGGCTCTCTATTAGAACCTTAGTGGTTACACCGACCATATCATGTACAAAGGCAATAACCCATAAGGGCTAAAACCCCTAGCATCTGCTAATTCCTTAGTTGACCAGTTAACCTACCTAGTAAGTTGTCTAACTTATATGGACTATTTCTTAGTTCTCACGCTATTCATTCATTTCCATGCAATTCTGAAATCATAAGAAATTGAATCATATTCATAATAAACATCAACATCATATTTCATTCACATGAGCAAATAAATATAATTTTCATAATTTATCATTAGACCATACTTTTTCTCTTAATCCTTCTTAAATATATAAATGCTCTAGTTCTACTTTTAGGCATATTATTCATCACTTACATCATCATTATATCTTTCTACTTACATTCCATGAGTTTGAGTTTCTTTGTTCACTTAATTAACCATAAGTCTTTTAAATTAATTTTGTTAAATTACCCTATTGCAATATATCATTACCTTTTCCTTAAGTATATACTATCTGCTTACTTTCTATTATTTCATATATAAATCCTTAATATACTTCCAATGTTCTTAATTCTTTCTTTCTTTATAAATAAATTGCTCTTCAGTTCTTATTGGTTAATTCTATAAACTTTATTTTGACACAATTTTTTAAATATAGTTTCTTTCATTTTTGTTGTTACCTATTTATCGATACTATTATTATTCCATCAATTCCTTATTCATTTATTCCTATGCATGTATTAACTATTTCCCTCCATTTCCATATTCTTAATTTATTTCAATTTATTTAATTATAATTTCTCACTTATGCATTTTTTTACACTTCAAGACTTTATTAGGTATTTAATCACTTAATTTATATTCCATATTTCATTAATTATGTGTCTATTTAATTTCCCTCTTTATTATACTTAGTTACTTAATTCATAAATTTCTCTTTTAACTAATATAATGATTCTAAAATTATTAAACATACATGTATCCCATATGCTTTTCCTTTATTTTCTATGTGTATATCATAATAATACATTTCTTCTTTTTATTCCTCATATTAAATTTCTTTTACTTTGATGCATTTTTATGCTTGTACACATGTTTACTTTAACTTATCTACCACATATCCATTAAACTATGTAATTTATTTTACACCATCCTATAATTCTTATTATTGTCATCCTCTCATATATCTCATTAATTCCTCAATTACTTATGTGTAATTAATTCTATTATCAACTCATTCCATTATTTATTCTTTAATATAACTATATATTATGCTATTCTTTATTTTCCTTTCTAGTCAATTATACCATCTATTTAGGCCTATTATTCCCCTTAACTATACCTACTTTAATTCAATTATCTATTTATCCATTTACACATATTTATTCATCATATTTACACTAACATATCTTTTAGATCTTCAAAAATTCTAAGCCATAACCATTTATTCAACTTATTTTATTTTTCTACATATTTACAATTACAATTATCTACACTATGTACTTAATTAACCATTAAATATCCTTATTCACTTAATATGTATGTTTTGACCATACTAAGTTTTCATCTAACTTATTTTGTTTCATCATTTTAATCAATTTTAACATAATCCCTTTGAATCTTAATTATGTCTCTTAACATTAATTTCTACTACAACCTAGTATTCAAGCTAAAATAGCAACTTCTATAACATAAAATTCTTAAAAATTCTCAACATAATGTAAATTCATAATAATTAAGTTTCATTCCTTTTTCTCTTTATTTTCCCCACTCCTACATATCACAAAATAAACCTTATATCAATTCTATCCACACATTTTATCCATCCATAATAATATATTACTCATACTTTGCATAAACCATAACATATATGAACTATAATTTAGAATACACATGCCTCATGTGATCAAATCCATCAATCCACCATTTCCTCTTGCTTAACTTCATTTTATCATCATCCTTCCTCCATTTCCATTAACTACATAAATAAATTTCCTCATGAAAAATTTATTAAAAGTAATATTAATCACATAATTCCATTATATACTTATAAACTGTCACCTAATTACCTTAATTGAATAACTTAATCTACTTTGGTTAAGAACTACTTACCACCATGAAAATGATCCTAAACTCATGCTTAACACCTCTTTTTTTCCTCCAATTCATTAGTCCTTCCTTGGATTTTTTGGTAGCTAACATAATAAGGTGGATATAATAACCATTTAATTGTAATATTTAGTGATTAATTGGTGTAATGAGATAAAAAAATGGGGAAGGGAATTCATGATGGAAATTTTGGCCATGAGAGGTTTTGAGGGAGTGTGCTACAAATAAATGAATAAAATGTTAATATTTAGGTATTTATATATATATGAGATGGTTAGCTGGGATTTAAAGTAAAATTTGATACTTAGATAGTTGGGATTTTTCCACATTTAATTAGTTTATAAATATCACTTAATCCTTTACACCTCATCTCCCCACTTAATTCCATTTGGATGGCCCAAGATTAATCTTACTACATTTAATCTAATGGCCAAAAATGATTCCTACATAATTATTTGTCATTTACCTTACATATGTACACATTTAATGTGAATATATTCCATTAATTTTTTCTCATACTTCTCATGATCAGAAAATTCCAACACTATGATTTTTGAATTCTTAATAATTTTTTTACCATTAGGATGTCTTACTTTCAGAATTTTCTAACCACATTTCTAAATTTTTCCGTTTAACTATAAGTAATTTACTGTCTATCATTAACCATAAATTAAGATTTTGTTTTTAACTTTTAACCTTTTATATAACCTTAAGTGCTTCCCAAATTTCACCATAAGCAATCATATAATTAATACTAATTTTTGGTCAGATTAGCTCCATTCAACTTAGGGCCAGTATTCAATGAGGCCCATTCTCAAACATTTTTTTCTCGCATTTTCTCATCATTACATTACCACATGTCACTTCCTCAAAACTCCCATGTGTCTCTCTCCACTTTTTGATCGTGAATAATGATTTTCCCACTTTGCCCCTAGACATTCCATGAAATTA
>CANXYI012167096.1:0-11492 GCA_948208565.1 Hura crepitans | reverse complement strand
GCTATTCCTAGGGTTATGGCCTATGTGCAGTATCACTAGTTTAAGCAGTAGCTGCATTATTTGCCCCCTCAATTATAGTCAGAGCATAACTAGCTACTTCCTCTGCTTTCTCCTCTGGTGTTCTATCAGCCATCTTGAATTACTATAGAAATTACAAAATTTATAAGCCTTTATGCAATGTATCATAGCATTATAACCAATCCTAGACTCTAGCACTTATGTAAACTACCTAAGAACATTAAACTTATGCTCTGATACCACTAAATGTGACACCCCCTACTAGATCTCAAAGGAAATCTAATAAATGGTGCACTTCCTCTAAGTCATCCATCCTTATATTTCTCCAAGGTTTATTTATTTAACATTTACTAAAAACCAGATATTTAATCAAATCGGTCCTAACTTGAATATATAACTCCACATCATGTTTTATCATGCTATTTTCATATTAGAATTCCTTTAATAAACCTTTCTTATGTGTTGGAAAAATTTAGGCAGCATAACAGCTACTCGAGGGCATTTTGAAAATTTTTCTCCACCTGTAGAAACACTTATAAAGTTAATATGACCCATTCACATCCTTTTGGACCTTTCTAGTGCCCCAAATCAAGCATTCAGCACATCCCAATCACACATAGCAACACACAGGGCCTCAGGCCCACGTTCTTCAAGATTCACATATATAGTCATTCATCAAGCCACCTGATTAAGCACATCACTCTTAGTTCTTATAATTATAGACGTATATAGCCAATGCAGCTTCTAAGCATACAAACCCATACCTATAGTATTTACATAAGTGCCACTACTTAAATAAAATAAAACTCTATTTACCCTTTAAAACTTGTATTGCTACACTGCATGATCACTGAGGCTGGTCTGCTTGTCCTTGCTACCTACGCACCACAACACGAGTACACTAAGTATAAAACTTAGTGGTTAATTTAAACCAATCAAAACATGCAACATGCGTTAACACACACAAGCAAATATAATACAATGGTTTAGATGTAATGTGTGGGTGATATGCCAAGTCACTATTGCCATTCGAAAGATATGCCATATTTACTCTAAAATTACAAAAATGCCACTGTGTTTTATTTATTAAATTTGACATCATAAGTTATCATCAATTATGCTAGACTTGTATTTTACTATACTTTAATCCCATTTCATAGGCTCAACTAGGTAGACGACACTTACAAACACTAAACTAAGAGGGAACTGAAAAGTGTGTAGTGGCCCACACTTTGGACCCTGACTGCTGCATCGACCTAATATAGCTATAGGGATCAATTCATAAGAACCACCTAGAAATGAGCAACTGTGCATAGGGATTAGTCTATAAACCTTCCAGTGGCAATTTATCATATCAAATTATTCATCTTAGTCTGCCCTGCAGACTAGTGCAGTGGCCCCTTTAGGGACTTTCGCTGTTGTACTAGCATAGTATGATATATAGACAATAATGCTAGAAATATAGTGGTATACCCTACAGACTAGTGTAGTGGCCCAATTATGAACTATGGCCACTGCACCAGCCTAGTCTGATAAACAAACAGTCTAACAGCTATTAATCCCTAAGTTGATCGGTTAACCCATCTAGTGGGTGTCTAACTAATGGGCTATTTGACTTCATTTTAAGTTCATTTCTTTACTGATAATCTTTTTATAATATTCCAAGTTGAAAAATAGACAATTATAATTTTTACTAGACTATCAATTTTTGACTTGGAAAGTTACAAGCCATTTTTAGCCCTATAAGACAATTACGAGTCAATTTTCTAAAATATGTTGCGACACTATCTTAGGCATAATTAAAGCCTTATTAAGTTTAGCCTAGTCCATTATTTTGGCTCATTTATACACATGCTAAGTAATCATTTTAAATATGAGTCCCTAAATTTATTTTACAAGATAGTTATAGGTTAATTTCTATTTTTGTGTATGCCATTTTATGTCCAAATTAAGTCCCTTTTTCAAGCCATTTTTAGTGCCACTTGCACTCATTATTATACACTTTCATAGGCCTAAAGCCAATCTCAAATTGCCATAAAAGTGGCTTCTATTCCATGTCACATGAATATTACAAATTTGTTCAATTTGAGGTACTCTTTTTTCATGCCACGATTAGCTTATTTAAAGCCATTTTGAACCATTATTTTAGACTAATTTCCATGCCATTTCTTAATCTTAAAAGATATCCTAATGCCATGCATTTCATGCCTTATTACTCATGCATATTTACTTAAGTCATGCCATATGGATATTGCATAATACATACCAAATATATCATGCCATATCACACATATATACATGTTATGCCATACCTTATTTTCATGCCATTTAGCCTTATATACCTCTCAACCAATGTCCCCAAATTGCCATACACATGGTTGTAATCACATTCAAGCACACATACACATATTTTAACATTACTCAAGCATGCTAATACATGCACAATGACATTGCCATGCAAACTAGGCCATTTTATATCTTAGATATACCTTAGACACACCTTATGTGTGCACAAGCCTTATGTATCCATTTCATCACCTACAACTAAAATGTCATCACTAACAAGCCAATTCCCACATAAGTTGACATGGTAACTCTTCACACACCAAGGCTTCATGTCAAGTAACCCTCTCGGCCACACTAAGGCCTAATAGTACCTCTCCCAATTTCACTACATACAAGTATAATTCACCCATCTTACTTGTCAAACACCTTCGAACCTTTACCAAAATACCTTAGCAAGCCATATACACACACATAAGCCTACACATACCTCTCAGCCAAAAGAGGACTAAGCCCCTCCATGCATTCTTTTCACCAAATTATCATTCCAAGCATACATTCCACCCATCATTAACATAAGTATATGCCTAAGTCATCAATTCACACACATTAGCTAAGTTTATCACTATTTCCATACAAGCCTTCTACACCTATCACACTTGGAATTCAAGGTCCCTGCTTTGAATGCCTTAAATTCACATACCTTACTACTAAAGGAAGCTTATTCTTCACTTTAAGCTTGCCAAAAGCCTAATTGCACCTCACTTGGCCCTAGCTTCCATACATGCCACCTTCCATTCAAAATTCCTTGAAAAATCACACAAGTCCCCAAATTAAATTCCAAGCATATAGGAATTCTTAAAATTACTAAATCCTCTAAGAAATAATTTAAAAAGGATGGAATAACTTACACACATGAAGTTGCCTCTTTGCCCCCTTTGATGTACACTTGCACACACCATAAATTTCTTTGTGCTTTAAGGACTACTATGGCTCTGAATTCCTTGACAATTTAATTCTTAACACATTAACATGATTTTTAGTGGCAATTAAGAAGAGAAAACCTTACAAAAAGAAGCAAAAAATGGTGGAAACAAGGGGAAAATGGCATCGAGATAATAAAGGAGGAAAAAAGAAGAACAAAAAGGGTGGTGAGTGGGTAAGGTCATGTGGCCACTTAGGTGTCACAAGGGGATTTATATAGATGCTAAAGTGGCACGACTGGGGTTACATGCCACTCGAGCATCTCGAAAAAGCTCAATTTCAATAGAAACTTTAAGGAATTTTTAAAAGTCACATAGACCTCCAAAAATCATCGTGTTTATTTTTATAAATCCTTGATCTATCTCATTTATAGGCTAATAAAATTTCAAGGCCAAATTTCACTGATAGGATAATTAACCACTTACATAAAATTAAGAAAATTTACAAACAACCTCGAAATTCAAAAATTCTTTCACCAATAGACTCAAGGGAATTTTTAACCTTTAAGGTATGGCATTTTCAAGTCTATCTAGGCACCTCCTGGGTTATTCCTGGCCTGACTCCATTTAAGCCTACGGCCTACTAGATTATAGCCTAAAATAATTTATTTGTTCTGCTAAATTTTTAAATTAAGTCAATTTCATCATTTTATAGCCCCTCAAAGTTTCATTACTAGTATCCCTACCTCGAGCCTCATGAAGGTGATCTAACACTCCAGGAACACTTTTTCAGCCTCAATGGTGCTATTCACAGAGCCTCGACTTATGAGCATTGCATTTCCATTACCTTGCTATTCACCTTTTCATAGTGACTTACATATATCATTTTTCACAAGAACCTATCATGAACATTACCTTAAGTAGTCATGTTATGCCATTCATTTTATGATGTAACTTTCATAACCTAAATTGCTATCATTTTGATATAGATTGCGTATTACACTATACTTACATGCATTATGCATTAGACACCTAACACATAAACATCCACACACCTCATACCTACCATTTATGACATCATTCGCATTTTTTATTCTTTATCTCTAAACCATAATATACCATTACAATTAAGTTTAATACACCCTAATTAATCGACCATAATTACATTAATTACAATTATGCCCTTTTTAAACATTCCATTCAACCAATATAGGATTTTCACCAATTAATTTATTTTTAACTCATTTTTTATTAATTCCATTTATTTAACATCTCACAAACCCTAATATACCATTATTATCATTTTAGGTTATCTAAATCTCTAAACAAACAAAGTGGGCATAATGCACATATACTTGAAAATGCATAACACACAAAAGTGCGCACATATTTTATCGAATACACTTACAAACTAATCATTTAGCTTCCCAAAAGGCACCTCAAACCTTTTCTTTATCTTTCCTTAGCTATCCTTCACTTTGTCTAAAAACATAATATGATTTTAGTTAGAAAAATTCATAAAAAATTCTACACTGCACCGAATGCAAAATTAACACCAAAGAATTAAATAGAGCATGCCTCATTAGCTAGAAAAATATTAGAGATTTAAAAATATGCTTACCCAAATTTAGAGGTTCAAAAACCTAATTCAAACCCCTCTTTTTCCCCCAATTTTCTTCCTTCTTAAAAAATTAACACCAAATTAGAGCTTTATAAGTGATAAAGATCAATTTTGATATATAAAGTACAACTTGGATGTGACAAATGGTTAAGAAATTAAGCAAAATGGGAAGAGAGAGAATGGAAGGGTGGCATCAAGTTTTGAGGTGGGAGGAGGAAGTTGATGTTGTTGATTCTCTACACCACTTAGACATGAATCCACCATTTATATTAAGTCCTCCAATAGCCATGATTTCGCCACTTAGCAATCCAACAGTTGAGATTAATCCTATTTAGTTTTAAAGCTTTAAAAATGTGTTTTTAAACTTTGAAACCTCCATAAATTCATTCTTATGTACCAAAAATTCAAAAATTTCCTAATTTAGAATCCTTTAAAATTTCATACCCAAAAACACATGGAAACTCACTTAATTAATCAATCGCATTTCTAATAAATTTAAATAAAATACTTATTGATGTCAAAAAGATTCTAATTTTAGTAGCATTTGACTATTTCAAATTTTTTACCTCGAAGTCATGCTATTTTTGGGTCATTTTGAGCATATCCAGAATATTTTATCATTTAGCTCAAACTAGGTCACTATTCACAAGACATCAACATAACATTTTTAATTGCATCTTTAATAACTCTAATAACTTTATTTCTATTTCTAATTTCACCCAACATTATTTTATGATTAATACTTCGTCTTGATCATCTTAATGTGACTTGATTCCTGGGGAACACTATTTACACCTTGAGAAATACTATTTATGAAATTGGGATTTTCGTCCATTACATTTCCTTCCCCTTTGAAAGAAATTTCATCCTCAAAATTTGCCAGGTTTAAATAGATGTGGACAATATTCTCTCATTTGTTGCTCACTTTCCCAGGTCACCTCTTATGAGTTATGATGCTTCCACAGCACCTTCACTAATGGCACTACTTTGTTGCATATTCCTTTCACCTCTATCTTGTCTATTGACAACACATGTGAGAGATCTTATTGTTACCTCCTTAACATTGAGACATAGAAAACATCATGAATTTGTTGTAGCTTAGGAGGCAATACTAGTCAATAAGCCATTAGTCATACACGTTCAATTACTTTATATGGACCAATGAATCTCAAACATAGTTTGCCTCTCTGACTAAACCAAACTATCTTCTTCTAGGGTGATACCTTAATGAAAACCTTATCTCCCACTTTATATTCAATTGGCTTCCTCTTTAGGTATACATATGATTTTATCAGTCTATTGATGCTTTTAGTCTATCTCTAATGATCTTAAATTTTTCCTCTACAATAGTGATTAAGTTTGATCCCATCAATTTACCTTCAATCAGCTCATTCTAGCATAGTGGGGTTCTACACATTCTCCCATATAAAGCTTTACAGGGTGCCATTCCCAAACTTGCTTGATGGCTATTATTATATGCAAATTCTACCAAAGATAGGTATCAGTCCCAATTACCTTTAAATTTAATGGCACAACTCCTTAGCATGTCTTCTAGTACTTGTATACATATTCAAACTGGCCATCTATTTATGGGTGGAATGACTTACTGAATATATGCCAAGTAACCAAGGCATCATGTAATTTCTTCCAAATCTAGATGTGAACCTTGGGTCTCGATTTGATATGATGGATGCTAACACTCTATGTAATCTCATAATATTATCAATGTATAGTTGTGTAAGCTTTTCTAAGGAGTAATCCATTCTTACCGTGATGATATATGCTATCTTCATTAATATATCAACAATTACCCATGGTGCATCACATCTATTCCTAGTCATAGGTAGCCTAACCACGAAGTCTATCATGACTCTCTCTCACTTCCACTCTGGTAGTGTTATAGGGAGGAGCAATCCTGAAGGAACTTGGTGTTCAACTTTTTCTTATTAATAGGTAAGACATTTAGTCATGT
Organism: Hura crepitans; assembly: GCA_948208565.1. Classification (NCBI taxonomy): domain Eukaryota; kingdom Viridiplantae; phylum Streptophyta; class Magnoliopsida; order Malpighiales; family Euphorbiaceae; genus Hura; species Hura crepitans. The sequence continues at coordinate 4,675 of CANXYI012167096.1, read as the reverse complement.
ACTCAGCTACATCTATTTTCATTTCGAGCCGCTAATAATAAAGTTTCAAGTTAAGATAGATTTTAGTGTTCTTAGGGTGTATTGCACATGGAGAATTATAGGCTTTTTGCAAAATCTATTTCTTAATGTCCTCTATGTTAGGCACACATAATTGATCATGGTAATACAAGAATCTATTTACCTTAATCTCATGTCTTGTAGGCTTCCCCTCTTTAACCAAACTCATTATATGTTAGAAGTATACCCTAGAGCTCATGTAATAAGGTAGTATTCATATATTTAAACCTTGTGATTTTATACTATAAGGCATTTCTCTTTATAGCATGGTACTTTTATATATTACTTATAATTGTTTGTAATGTCTTAAACAATGTTATAAAGTCCTTTGTATATAATTGTAATGTAAAGGAATTCATGATGTGAGACTCTTATTGCATGCAAATGTGATATACCAAAATATCCCAGATCATAATTGCAAATACCAATTTTCGTTCAGGTTAAATAAATAAATAAAATTTAATTATAATTAATTAATATAATTAATATTTATATCATGCTATAAGATAACTGTCAAATTCATTATATTTGAAAAATGAGAATTACTTTGCTGATATTATCATTTATAGATTATACATAAAATATTATCATTGGTATTATTTACAGGAGTTTATATTATTATTATTATTATTATTATTATTATTATTATTATTATTATTATTATTATTATTATTATTATTATAATTATTATTATTATTATTGTTATTGTTATTGTTGTTGTTATTGTTGTTGTTATTGTTGTTGTTGTTGCTGTTGCTGCTATTACTGCTGCTACTTAAAGATGATCATGTTAGGATAATTATATTTAATTATCATTTGGTAAATAATGACCTAAATAAAATATCAATAAAATAAAATTTAATCAAAAAACTAAATAAATATAATCCTAATAATAAAAATTATTAAAAGCTTTCAAATACAAATAATAATGTGAGGCCTCTTACCCAATCTAGTTGTTGGTTGGTCGCTGTACTTGACTAACGTGTGTTATATAACATGTTATATGATCTCTAGTTTTTTTTAAACTTCATTAAAATTTAAAAATTTAGGGAATTTAGAAAAAAAATCCATATAAGTTATTACTTTTTATATTTTATAAAAATCTTCCTTGAAATGAAGTTATAGGTTTAAAATTTGGAATCCTCATGCCAAAATTTTAATAGTATAATACTTGTATTAGGCACTATCTAAAAGTTTTAAAACTAGTAAAACACTTCTATAATCTTTTCCATACATCTTCATGACTCCATGATCCTTCTTATCACTTTAATATCACCATGACAACAACACAGTCTCAACCTCATAAAGAGATGTCAGTCATGCATAAATCAATTTAAAACACTTTCAGGTTTATAGTACAAACCCATTTACATAATTACTTAATATTACATGCTATGGCTTAGGCCCATAATTATATATAACCAACATAAGAGTGCTACTTCCTATGGTCTATGCGTTACATAAATTTGATATGTTATCAAAATATACCACAAAGCAAAGTCTTCTCTTGCTTGTCTAGATATCCTGAGGCATGGCTCAATTGTTCTTCTTATGCATCGCCAACAAAATAAAGTGCTAAGTGAATTGCTTAGTGGTGTAATTGAAATAATTATTAAATGTACTAATATATACATATTTATTCTAATAAATATGTATATTATTATCAAATAATAATTTGACAAACATGTTTATGTTATGAATCAAGCTATGTATATATACACTTTTTTTAATATGAAACATTTAAATATTCAATAGCATCATGACATACCCTTATTTGTTATTATTATGTATAAATTCCACTTATGGTTCATAAATAATGCATGCAAATATATATATCACTCTCAAATACATTGATGCATCATTTACTAAACATAATAAATAATAAATATTTTATTCTCAACAAAAATCATTATTTACATAATCATTATTATGTAGTGTATATATCAAATAAAAGTATTTTATTCTTAACATAAATCATTATTTACATAATCACAATTATGTAGTGTATATTTTCTCTAGTTTACAATAATTTAATATGTATAATTATTTTTAAACTGCCCATATTTATGAGAACATAAAGCTTATGGATAACGGGATTATTGTGTTTAGTGGTCCCCATTTTGGACCTAAAAGGCTGCTACACTAGCATAGACTAATGCAGTGGCCCTATATGACCTAAACAGTTGCTGCACCCATATAGAAATTTGATATATTCAAATACAAGTTTAGGGTCAGACTATTAGCAGACCCATTGTAACACCTTAATACCCAACCGATAACTAATTCATATATAGGATGCCACAAGCGATATCTCTCACCCGATCCAATTATTGGATCTAAATGTAAGACATCGCACTGACTTACTTAACTTACCATTATTAGTTTTAACCATTTATCTATAATCATATAATCTAAGGCCCACTATTTATCTTATACATGAGTGCCAAACTAATAATGTTACTTACCTGTGTACATGTGTTGCTAGATTAAAACTTATTAACTTATGTTGCTTTGCTTGAGGCTGCAACTTAACTTCTGTCTATTACCTATGCACCAGTAAAGCCAGTACACTGAGCAATGATGCTCAGTGGTGTGTTCAATGAAATATATGTGTAACATGCATCATAAATATGCTAAGATTAATAATTTATAACAATCTTATGTCACAACATATAAATACTTATAAGATATTAGGTTTAATGTATATTTAGCAATGCAACATATATTCACACAGCATAAATAAAATTTTCCCTTTTCTATTTAGCAATATAAATCGAGTTCATAGTTCTCTTAACAATCAATACTTCATATTCAGATGACTTTCTTTAGTTAACAATATTCTTATCTCTCTAAACATCATCTTCTCTTTACATCTATATTACATTCACATACTGGTATATTATAATATAATAATTTTTTACATTAATTTACCTTACGCTATGGAAATAATATGTTATTTATTTGGCTTCCTAGTTTGGTCCTTTTGCTTCTTACGCTTTTTGCATAATCATTTTAATTTACCATATTGATTTCTTTTAATGTATTACTCTTATCACCATAATTCTATTCACTTGATTGAGATTAAATAGCTTTTATACTATATACAAGTTAGTCACTTAATGTTTCTTATTCGATCATTAAAACATTTCTTATTAACCTCCAATTTTATTAACTTATAAATTAGGCAGCCTATATTTCACAAATAGACTTTGTTGTATGTAATTAAGTTATTTCTTTATCAAGCTTATTTATTAATCAGTATATCTTATAGTCTAATTAAATTCATCCAGATACATTATAATACTTTTAAATTGTGCCAAGTACATTATAAGTTTATCATGATTGTTATTATTCATATTCCTTTATGTCATTCTATTTTAGGCCCATACTAGAGAGACTACACTTAAAGACATTGGATAGTGGGATCTAGGTTGTGCAGCAGCCCACATTTTAGACCTCAATTGTTGTACCTACCCTATCTAATAGTAGGGATCAGTCTATGTGAACCTCTTAATACCAGCCTGGTAGATGGTAGGGATCAGTCCTGTAGACCTTCCATCATCTATAAGAGATAGTAGGGATCCACCCTGTGGGACCTCCCAATATCCTAAAAGAGCATGTATAACACATCGTAGGTGGATAGTAAGGATTAACCGCAGTAAGAGCTCCCAATATCCACAAATAAATCAAATGGGTAGTAAGGATCAGCCCATATAGACCTTCCAATAAACAAATGTGTAGGCTCAATATCAAAACCTTGGAGGCTTCACCTACCATCAAACATCACAAGAAATGGCCTCGAAGGACCAAAACCCCTAGCAGCTGCTAATTCCCTAGTTAACCGGTCAATCCATCCAGTAGGTGTCTAACTGATATGGGCCAAATCATAATTACCAATGACTTTATATAATTATAGGTCATTTATATTATTATGGAACCATTTATGTATTATAGTTATGGGCACTTGTTCACTTATACACATTAGCTAGTTACATGTCACTTTACGAATAAAACATTATTCATTTGGTCAACTTCATATCCATTCTCAAGTCATCCGCATGAAATTATCCATTCCATTTACATCAATAATTTTACATACTTGATATTGTCGTTTTTACATTTTCATATCATCATTATTATCACATTTAATTGCATTCTCACATCTAAAACATTCATACGCATGCACCCATAACATGCCATACTTCCAAATAAAAATGATCACTTCAACACATCGTGTACACTTAACATACATGACCACCTTTAACCTATAAAACATATATTTATCATTCCTTATTTTCTTTTTATTAGTCATAAACAATATATTATTAATTTTTATTTCATCAATGTCCATTAAATTATCTAACATAAATTTTATATATTACCCTCAATCATTAATTTAATTATTCAACAATTTCCCATTAATTATCTTTTACTATTACTTTAACCTTTCAATTGCCATATATACATTTATTTACTAATACTTTTACTCATTATTCCATGTCACATTTACTTAAACAAATAAATTTTCATTATACAATAAATACCATTTTTAACAATTACGATCTATATTTTAATATAACACTATTTTTATCTATTAATTTCCTTTAACTATATATAT
>CANXYI012167057.1:0-15624 GCA_948208565.1 Hura crepitans | reverse complement strand
AAAAAAACATGAAGCACTAAGTAATATGCTTAGTGGTGTATTCGATAAAACATGCATATATTAACTCATGGATTCATGACCTTTATACAGCTTGAACTCTAATTATGTCATTTATATTTTATGTTTACTTTTTACCTTTGTCATTATTAGTCTATCCATTCAATTCATTGCTATATTGTCAATTTTGTGCATTTATAGGGTCATATAAGTTAGATCTTTTCCTATGTGTCCCTAAATCCTTACTAAATTATATGTTCAAAAATCCTAGTAAGTTATGATATTAAGGTTAAGTCTCATGCCATTTATTCAGTTGTTACCTATAACTATTATTTATCTTTTGGTAGCTTTGTGTTGTGTTCATGCCATTTACAATTTTAGCCCACCTCTAAGAGTTACGCATCTAATTACTAGATGTTAAGATCAAGTTGTGCGGTGGTCTCCATTCTAAACCTCCATGCTACTGCACTAGCTTGCTAGCCATATGTATGGAGATCTAATACAATTTATAAATATTGTCCCTAAAAATCTTAATCCTGACCATGAAGTTCTCAAGTCCTGAACATAAAGGTCTTAAGTATTAACCACAAAGGTCTTAAATCTTGACCATATAGGTCTCAAGTCCTGACAATATAGATCTCAATTCTGACCACATAGGTCTTAAGCCCTGACCATAAGGGTCTCAAGTCCAAACCATATATGTCTTAATTCAGACCATAAAGGTCTCAAGCCCAGATCATAGAGGTCTCAAGTCTGGACTATATAGGTCTCAATCCTAACCATGTAAGTCTTAAGTCCTGACCATAAAGGTCTAAAATCCCAACCATATGGGTTTCTTGACCACAAAGGTCTCAAATGTTATAAAGGGGAAATAGTTAATTAGACACTAAGATACCTAAGTAGCTATTATCCCCTGGTTGACCGATCAACTTATCCAATATGTTGTCTAGTGTACTTGGGCTATTATGGTGTCACTATCATCATTCACTTTACATTTGTGTCCTAGTCACAATTTCATGCTTAATTCAAATGTACATATTTACATTAGCAATGCTTTGTTAACATCACATTTCATATTCATATCACAAGTTTCTTATGGACGTTATCATTTTTGTATCCATACATTTTAATCACTATTTCATCATATGCTTTAGTATCTATCATTCATTGTATATGAATCAAGCTTTCATAAATTACCATCATAGCATGGTTAATTATTCCCATTAAAAACACGTTTATATATTTGAATTCATATCATATGAAATTATTCATAACTTATACCATTATAATGTATTGCTACTTACATCCCATGAATTGGAGTTTTTTTGTTCACTTAATAACCCTTGAGACTTTCATATTAATTTCCTTGAATTAATATTTTTAACTTTGTATTGTTACCCTTTGTTTTATTACATATTATTTATACTATATCTATTACTTCAAATATAAATTTTTGTACTTTGTTAATGTCCTTAATTTCTTATGCTATTAATTGTTATTTTAACTATTAATAATGCTTTCAAATATTCATTTCAAAATATTTCTATACTTATAATTTATTTATCATCTTCTTTTATTTCTATTATTTTTAGTAATTAAAGGTTATAAGTTGTAATAATTATATATTTTATTTTAATACAATTATATATTTTATTTTATTTAGTTTAGTCCCATAATTTCTTTTCTTATACAATAATTAGTACCTTAACTCATATTAATCATTGCCCTTAAGCTTCTGCTAAATCTTATAATCTTACCCTTTTATTTGGCTATATATTATTTAGTATTACTCATTTTTCTTTATAGACAAATTGCATTGTCTTTCTAATGTCTTTATTTCCTTATATTATTGATTATTTATTTCTATAAATCTTTTCCATTCATCATATTTAAATATTTACTTTGTAATCTTTCTTTGTCTAGAATGCAATTATTTTACCTATATGTCTTTGTTTTTATTAATATTGGAGAATTAGAATTTGTAAAAATTATACACACACACACACACACACATACACACACACACACACACACACACACACACACACACACACACACACACACACATATATATATATATTCATTGTATTTAATTAAACCTTTTGATTCCTTTCCCTTATATAATTCATCTCATATACTCTTATAACCCTTATTTTTACTTTTCTCTTAATTCATCTTCTAATCCTTCAATTATGTACTTATATAATTAACCTTATTCTATTCTTATTCAATTAGTTCACTTAGTTCTTATTTATTCACATATATATATGTATATGATATGGAACCCAAAGATCAAACTTGATAATATAATCCATGCAAATAAGCTTTAAAACTAATTTAAAAAAGCAATTGAACAAATTGAGATCTAGCACCTCTAATTTCAATTAATGAATTAGCAATACCAGATATAATAATTCCAAACCTCTAATTAAACTAGGTTAATTAGCAATTTGGAGACAAAGAAATTAAGAAAGAATTGCCACAAGCAAATACCTTGATAAGATAACAATTCTTAACAAAAATACAAGAGAAATCCACCCTTGCAAATTAATGAAAACTCACCAATTGAGGATAAACATTGAATGCTCTTCCCTATACATTGGTTTGCCATATATAGGCAATAAACAAAGCTCATACAAGAGTTTTGTTTTATTTAAACTACCCTATATAGTTAATTTCTTGATAAACTACCTTAATAAGATAAGTTTCTAGAAGAAATAACCCTTTGGCCAAAATTCTACATGGATTATAAGTTATTAGGCTTGTTTTAAGCTTAGCCCAACATATTTGTCTTCATATTTCATCTTTGGTCCAATTCAAATAAGCTTGAATTTTTGGCCTAATTTGAATCTTGGTCTAGCTTAAATTTTGGTCCAATCTTGAACCTTGTAATGAGCCCAATCCAAATTCTTTAAGGTCCAAATGCATTTGAGCAGCCTATACGATCCGTTTGAATGCACATGCATCTCACATGATTGATAGCGTATGTATGGCACATGACTAGTAGCACATGATAGGCACATGGTTAGCACGTGACTTGCACATGACTTGTTAATCTTTGACTTGTTAACTTGTTAACTTTTGTCCTAAAATTCCAAAAAGGAAACTTTTAACCTAATTATGTGAACTATGTCCTAACTTAGATAGTTACACCAAATGATAACTAAAAATGACAAAAATGCCAAAAAAACCAAAAAAAGGAAACTTTCTGTTTAGGCTCATTTACACCCAAACTACTTATAGGAATGAAATCTAGGCTTTTTGAGAAGGCCCAAACATAAAAGAAAAATGGACTAGTTGTGGAGGTCTATTTGAAGCTTGTTTAGCATCTTGAATTACAAGTTCTTGAAGCTTTATTTAGTTTTGCACAAATCGGCCCATAATGTTTGCTTAAGCCTCATTGAGTTTCTTAGCTTTGCTTCTTGTAATTTGGTCCATTTGGAATGTTCAACTTGTCCTTTGATTGTGCTTCTTTAGCTTGGCCTTATGTGCATACATCAGTATGTCTTACATTTTTTTTTATTTCCACATAATTAAGTTAATTTATTATGTTCAAATATAATTATTTGTTTGCACATATACATTAATATATATTTATGTTCCCATTTCTTTAAGTATTCATGTTATATCAATTAATTTTGTAGCTAATTTCAAATGCCTTGTTTTCCTTATTTTATTTTCTCTTATTTCACCTAATAATTTTCCAAATATCCTTTTATTATTTTTAACTATTTTTATGAAATTTCTATATATATAATCAAAAAAATTTATCCTTGTCAAATATAAATTTTTTCTTCTAGTTATGTGTTTTACCTCATTTTCTTACTTACATACTTACTTTCCTATTTTTGATAAGTGCACATATTCCTTTTTACCTATTTTTTGCTTAAGACATTTATCATGTATTAATTATTTTACATAATTATTTTCATGTGCTTATGTAATTCTTATTTATGCTTCTCACTTAGATAATCTTTATTTTATTAATTATCTTTATTTAATTAATCTTATTCTTACTTCATTAATTCATACAATTCCTTTTTTAGTGATGTAATTACTATATAAGTTTTAAATATACATATGTCTTACTTTTCTTTTATTTTCAATGTTTATATATAAAAGCATTTATTTTTTTTTGTTTACCTATTTATTTCTTACCATGTCCTATATTTATCATTGTGATACCCTTACACCCAACCGATAGTCGATTTAGATAAGGTGCCACATGTGACACCCCTTAGTTGATTCGAATGCCATATTTAAATAAAAGACGCCACACCACCTTTTCTACCTTATTCCTATCTTATCATTATCATATCTTCTTATAATCATAATGCGTTCTGAGTTTACATTGTAACAAATCATAATACACATTCCTATGTGCACAAATAAACTTGTCTTATGTTAACTAAAATCTGAAAACATAATGGTTACTCAATGACATAACTCAAAATAAACTTGTGTAACAATTTTACTGTAATAATCTTGATCATCATTTACTATACTAGATCATTTTGATCCTAACAACTCATCTCAATCATCAATATTACAATCACATCATATTAATATTAGTATACATAACTTAAACACACAGTATTGTTTTGTCTGCACTGAATTTCATAAATATGCACGCATTCAATAAGCTTACACACATGCTTAAGCTACTTTAATTATATACATATGCATATCTACAACTATTTAGGCTTAATCATACTACCCTTACATATGCATGAGTACTAGTCTATAACTACCACATACATATATCCATAATATATCAAAGTAAGCTTTTTAATTTGCATTGCTATTCTTGAGACTTGAACTCTTATTTACTACCTATGCATTGCAAACATTGATGCACTAAGCATGATGCTTAGTGGTGTATTCAAAGAGGTATACATTACCATAATGACACCTAATTATCAAAAACACAATCAATACAAAGCATGTTGTGCAATACATACTTCACACTTACCAAACACATAATTAGTTTACTGTTTTTCATTAAATTTATTCATACTAATAATTCATTATTATTTTATAGTCCATTCTATCCTTTTGTTCTTAACTATCCAATATTCAATTACTACTAAGTTCATGTTACATATTAACTTACTTACACTTGTGATTTATTACTACATTCTAGTCCATATATTGTTCTATTATGTCCTTATTCATTCATAGCAGTATTACTTAAATTAAATCCCTTTTTATAGTATATGGTCTCTAATAATTAGACTCACCTTTAGTTCATTAACTTAATTGTATTTATTCCTCTCATATTTTACAATTTGCATCACTAATTTATTCTCATTCATGCATGCTTGACAACATTAACTAGTTCACACTTTCTTAGTAATACACATTCTATAATCTTACCAGTTAGTTCATTTAATTATTACACTACATATATTTCAATCTCCCATTAAGTTATTTATTCTACATTTCTTATCAAATATTCCTTGGTTAGTATTATGTTAACCCTTACTATTTCTTTTTTTCATACCAATTTTGTTTGCACCATTTTACTTGCCTGTACTCGAAAGTCTACTTATGGTACTAGATAACGGATACCAATGATTGTGTAGTGGTCCACATTTCAGACCTTACCTACTGCTGCACTAGTGTTAAATACCAATACAAGTGTGCAGTGGTCCTGTTGAACCTCTCAGTGGCTGCACTCATATTAAGAGTATATGCAATTGTTCTGTTGGACCTCCCGGCAACTACACCCATATTAAATACCAATATAAGTGTGTAATGGTCCTATTAGATCTCCTGGTGGCTGCACCTGCTTGAAAATCAAATATCATTAATAATCAACATGTAAGTGTGAAGTGACCCCTACGGACCTCACAATGGCTGCAACCCGTATGAAAATGACATTGAAGTGCCCTAGCAGTTGTTATTTACATAGTTAACTGGTCAACCTATCCAGTAGGGGTCTAACTAATATGGCCTTGCCATTTTTTTTCTTGTTTCATTTCAAGTATGATTACAATTGATCATGCTTTTACCTTTTATCATTTCCATATCAACATCACATTATGTATACACTTACTTGTTTCACATAATTAAAGTAACCTTTATCTATTTAGTCACAATTTCATCATAACATTGTCAGTACCAATTATGCACCTCTTTATGTTGACATTTTTGTTACTACTTCTATTTCATAATCATATAGGTTATCATTCACCAATTTGTAATTGTTTAAGCATTTCCTTTTCTTTTACATATCACATTATAAATCAATACACACATTAGTAATTGATCAACCACATTAGTTATATCCCTACTACACATAAGACTAATTCACACTATTGTTAAATAACCAACATTATTTCTTAAATTTACATCTTTATTAATTAGTTAACATCATTACTTAAATTTAAACGTTATATTAATCTAAGTCACATAATATTAGTACCATCTCTTATTATCTCATTTTACAATTATATACATTTGTAATCTTATTGTTTAATATTTCCACCTAAGTACACATTATATTAATAAACATAACCTTTTTCTCACATTCTTCATACCATTACCTCATGTTTTAACTATTAAACATCATTATTAGTTCCAATTTTAGTATCCATTCCATTTCCCCTTTACCCTCACTTTCCATTTCATAAACATATTTCCCTTATTTTAACACATTTCTATCTTAATCACATTATAAGAATCAATATAAACATTATTTACATACACACGTACCTTTCAGCCAATTTACTAACTCACGTTTACATAATCGTTTCTCATGTAATTCCTATTTAGCCTATTAATTAATCAAAACTATGCTTTAATTACGTTAACCCTACCACCAATCCACTTTATTATCCATATCCATATAATGTACCTATTGCCAATTCAAACTTATTTACTTTTTAAATTTACTTTTCACATATATATGTTTTCAATTATTATTATTTCTACAAATGTACAACAATATACTTAACATTAATGCCTTTTATGACACTTGCACCATTCGACCACCACATCATGTCACATATACACACTCATTCATCATCCAATTCACACTTATATCATTACTTAGTTACATGTACAACCTAAATGCACCTACATTTCCACCTTACTACACAAGTTCACATAATTTACTCATTAACAATTTCAACTAAATTTCTTTTAAATGTTATTATCTACTTTTATATTTACCCCTAATGATCATAATTTCATCCATTGTTCATTAACATACTTAGCACTAACATTAATAAAGCTATTCTTACCATTTAGCCATAATGTCATTTTACCTTTCCATGTTCATTCCTCATTCATTACACATTTCATCCACTAGTTTCTCTTATGCATTACCTAATTATACCATTAAACATACAATACATGCATATACATGCCTAATTCACACATCATACATAACACACACATACTTAAAATTGTGGAAATAATCAAGGTAATATATAAATCATTGAATACACTTATTAATAATCTCTTTGGCCTCTAAATAAGCCCTTTACACCTCCATTTTCTTCTTCTTTTGCTTATCTAAAAAATTCACTAAAAACGTAACAGATTTTTCATTAGAAAAATTCTTAGAAAATTCTTACCAACTCTAAACTCCAAATCGAAGCTAGAATCACTTAATTAAGCACTCTTAATTACCTAAGAAATTTTATACCTTTAAATACCTAACTTACCAATTTAGGGGTTAGAAACCCTAAACTTCCTCTCTTTAAATTCTTTCCAATTACACCTTTTTCTGCTTTTTTGACGTGAAATTAAAGCTTGAGGAGTGGAATAGGTGAATTCTACATCGTTAATTTAAGGTTACAAGTGTGTTTCAAGATTAGATGAGAGAGAAATCAAAGGGACAAGAAATGACAGATGGCATCAGCCACACATAGGGGAGGAGGATAATGGTGCCTTGATTGTATACCCCAAATGTATATGAATCCCTTTTTTATATAATGCTCTTTAATGGCTATGATTTGGCCATATGGCAATGCGATGGCTTAAATTATCCTAGGTTTGATAGGTAGACTATTAGAAATATGCCCTAGAGCTTAAATGTAATAGGGATATTTTGTGTACATAATAAACTTTAGTTTATAATAAAAGGTATTTTTTTATTACTGTAGTGCTTATGTTAATTCATTTGTTTGATATGATCTCAAACAATGTAATAAAGTCCTTGGTATATTCACAGTGCAAAGAAATTATAAAGTGTTCATAATATGAGATTCTTATTGCATACAAATGTGAAAGACTAAAATTATCCCTAGTCAGAATATTAGCAAGATGGGTCATTGTTAACATAGATAGACTAGCACATGTTATTTTCTTTAATAGAGTCAAATATTAGTTCTCACAAGCTATAAGCATGGTGATGCTTAGAGATAACAAGTGGATGCTTGTTTAAGAAACATGTTCATTGGAGACCTGACATTAGAATGTTCACATGGATAAATAATCTACATCAGTGAAATGATCTCATCATATCAGTTATGCAAGTCTCTTCTGACTTGAGATCACTAAGGTTTATCTTAAGTATAGAGAACTAAACTTTGACTTCAGTGCTCTTACATCGCCTTGATATATATAGCTAGGTGATTAGGTATGGTTTGATGTACTTAAAGGTGGTTGATTGATCAATAAAGGATTTACCACCTCATACTATTATGCAAAGTTTATCTCACTATTCTAATATACCTCTATTCTGGAATATTTTGCTAAAGTAAAAAGCAAGTATAAATAAGATTCACAAGGGCATTTTTGGAATAAAGGAATAAATATATTAGAAATAACACATTGATGGCTTGATTTAATATATTTAATCAAGCACTAAGTTGATATATGTCCATACTTAAACTTAAATGAGATAAAGTCTAGTGAATATTGAAGGGTTTATTAAACCACTTGACATTTTTTACACTTATGTGGTCTTGATGTGTGCCAAGACACCACTATGGACTTGTACATAAGTGGATAATTTATTAGAAATCAATTATTAGGCCAATGAGATTGGACCACAAGAATCCTAATTGGACTGGGACTCTTATGCACTGTGTACTGCTAATGTACTTTGAAAACCCATAAGGTCACACATAGTGGAAGGTAAAAGAAGACTTAAAATGTTTGAATGGATTAATGATATGAGATATCATTAATAGATGAATAAATTAAATGAGGGAAATGATTAAGCTTAGAGCTTAATGACAATTTAGGAAACCAAAATTAAGGTTTCCAAAAGTGGACAAACTAGAACTATAGTTTGCAAAACTAGACCTTTTTTAGTCTAATTGGCAGAGCTTTTTAGTTTTGATTTCTATAGACCTTTTAAGAGTTAAAAGGGCCTTGGATTAGATCACTAAGGGGCTAATAAAGTGGCCTTATTGAGCCATAAACTCACCAGGCCATGTGCAAATTATGCATAGGCCTAAAGAGCCCATGCGTGTAGCTCCCTTGTGAGGTCTTATAGGATAGATTTTAAGTGTCAAAAGCTAACCTAAAAGGGAGCATAAAAGGTTTAAAACTCATTATCAGCCACCATAGAGACATTACAAAGACATTATTTGCCACAAAAAGCTCTTTTTTCTCTTTCATTCAATTTTCCTTCTAATTTGTTTACTAGCACCTAGAAAATTACGTACCCTCGCTCTTACTACCTCTTATGTGGATACCTAAAAGGTGTTCCCTGTTGAGGATAATTGTGTTTGCAATAACTTGCTGAGAAAAGCAAAAAAAAAAAAAGGAAAATGCACTGGTATTTATGGTAATATACTCTATACTGCATTATATAAACTTGTAGGTAACTAATTTAATTTATTTGGATCCATTATTATTGATTGGTTTTGTTTAAAAATTTTTGACTTTCTACCGTGCTTGTATGAAAAAACCAATAATGGTATCAGATCCAAGTTCTCAAATGAATTAAATTGATAGAAAATATTAATTACAGTTGATTGAATAAAAAAATTATTTTTGATTTTTTGGTTATATGGTGCTATTTAATTTTGATTTTTTATATTCAAAATAATTTTTAATGAGATTAAATTCTGATTTTATGCTTTTTTAAAGTAAAAAATACAAATAATGTTCCTTGAAGATCGGATTAAAGAAGAAAAATCCTCCATATACACATAGGGAGACTGTAGTTTTTTTTTTTAATTTTTATGTTTGATAAAATTAAATCCAATTTTTATTGAATTAATTTGATGGATTAAAATGAGATTTTGATTTTGGAAAATTTTTATGAAAATTATTTTGTAAGAATATTGAAATTAATTAAATCATGATTTTGGATTTTAGAGTGATGTTAAAATCGAAATTGCACAATTATTGTGCTAATTAATTTGATTAATTTCTAATATTTCTAGAGCTATTTTTTTTATAAATATGAGATACTTATGAGATTATTTGAAGGTTTATAAGTGGTAAATATCATTTGTATATGAATGAGATTCATTAACTTGCTTGACAGTCGAGATTGTCACAATTTTGTACCATGTAATGTCCAGTTTTGTCTCCTTCATTAGCCATGGATTTCATGATATATAGGTCAATTTTTATTTGATAAAAACATTTTTTATGGGTCCAAAAATGTGTCAATGATTTCTAAAATTGATCCCAATTGGTTTGGATCAATATCTCAATTTGAGTTGCAAAGGTTAAATTACTCACACCAAATGCAATTCTTTATGATTACCATTTAAAGATTTTTAATTAAATTAAAATTCAATATGATTGGATTTTATATTTCTAGAAATATATGTTATATATCATTATGAAATTGATTAAATAAAATCAAGTGTTTAATTATTTAATCATGTTTTCGATTTTTGACAGTATGTAACATGATAGCCGATTTTAACTGTAAAATTTGATTATGGCATATAATAATTTGATTTAATTCCAAATTAATTTATTTTTCTATTACAATTAGGATTTTAATTAATTATATAGATTAAATTTTATTCTAGTTGAATTTAGATAATAGTTATCAAAATTATACTTGAATATTTTAATTGTCCTATATATATACTCCTCCTACAAAACCCTAGATTCAATTTCTAAGTCATTTGATTTAAAGTAATGTGATTACTCAGAAATTCTAATGAGATTAGAATTTAACAAAATAGAGAGATGTGATATGATTTTTAATGAGATTAAATAATTAAATTCCATGATCAATTTGATTAATTCTCCATAATAAAGCAAATGGAATATGATGGTCAATGAGGGAGCATCGAAACTAGTTTTATAAGTGTTATAATTCTGGTAATTGACCGTAATGAATGTTTTCAAGGTCTAATGCATGAGATGCATTAGAAATGTATGTCAAGGGTGAATGCTTGGCATAATGACTTGTAATGGACTAAAGACCAATGTGATTGATCATGCATGGCATGAATTTTATTTTAGTGAAATTGAGCTTGGGTGTCTAACCTTTTGTCACCCTTAACTTTCAGTTTGGTTTTTCCACATATAGAATGAGAATTTGAGGAAATTTTGGTGAATAATATAGATGTGTGGACCAAATAGAGTTGGTTGGTGTGAATAATAGGGTGAAAATTTACGGAAGGACATAACGGTCATTTTTTAAATTGTTAGGGGAAAAATTGGAAATGGTTGTTTTAGGGTTTCACAATGTGTGGAATGTGTTTAGAAGAGCGGGAAATATAAAGATAGCAAGAACAACACACCAAGGTGTTAAAAGAATAGAGTTTGGGACATAGGTTCGGTGAATAGTGACACCGGACGGTGAATAGTGACACCAGGCAGTGAATAGTACTTTTTAGGTCCTAGATGAGCTAAAGGCACCAGATGAAAGCAAACATTATAAAATAATTTTAGACAAAATCTAAAATGAAAATGAGGTCATATAAGTGGTTAAAAGTGTAATTAAAGATTTAATTCTGATGTCCTAAGGAATAATAACCTAGTTTTAGTTGAACAAAAAATTATTTTGGAATCACTCAAATTGACTTGAAAATAGCATGACTTGATGGTCAAAAATTCCAACAAAACCATTGGTAATGAAATTGGAATTTTTAGAGCTTAAAAAGGATTTTTATTTAATTAAATAAAGGTGAAATCCAATAATAAAAATAGTTGTGCTCAATTTTAAATTTTGGTTTTTATAGGACACATGTATTATGAATTTAAGGTTTTAATGGCATAGAAATCAAAATTTTTAGAGGCCTAAAAGTGAGAGAAATATTTTTTTGGCCATAAGGACATATGTAACAATCTTAACCCTTAAATTTCCATGTGTCCTCATCTCAGCCCTTGGTGGTATTATCTATAAGGGAATTGTTTTGAACATTTGCAGCACAAAAACTCATCTTTCTCCCATTACCCTAAACCTCTCTTTTTCTTCTTCAACTCACTTAATTAAGCCATCTTTTAGCAAAATAACACTATTAGCCATCCCTCCATTATCCCCTCATCACTAATTAAGGGTTCAACCATTAAGAAGTAGGCGGAATTTAGAGGAAGAGCATTAGGGTGAATAGTGCCTAATTTGCATGTAAGTAATTTAATTGTTAGTTTAATAATTTTTCCTAGTGTATTTAATGCCAATTAAGTGTTTCTATTGTTAGTTTGATGTTTGGAGTTATGTAGAATTTATTATGAATTTTCAAGCTCAAGAGTGTGTATGTCATTGTAGGTTATGGAGGAAAGCTTAAGGGAATTGATGGTGATTGATGCAAGGAGAGTTTTTGGTGGCTAAAGAAGATAATGGTAAGTTTATTAAATGAATTACATATATATGTGTGTGATTTTGAAGGATTCAAATGTGTGTGTGTGCGTGTGTGTGTATGGAATTACTAGAATTATATATGTTATATGTTTAAAATTAGGTATTATTATTAGGTTAAGTGCATGTAGGTAATATGAATTAGCTAAGAAAAATGTTGGAATGAATAATTAAAGTTTGTGGGTGAGTATGACCGAATGGGATAATATATGGATGTGGGTGGAATTAAATGTATTACATACATATAAGTGTATAATGTTGGATCATGCATAATTAGGTAAGTGATGGTGAAAAGAAAATGTATTTAGAGGATGTTGTGTGTGTGGTTGACTGCATATGTGAGTGTGTGTATAAGCGTGTCTAAGGAAATGTGTGCACGACGTGTGAAATCAATTGTTAAAATATGTATATATAATGCTTATGAAAATGGTTGAAATAAAATTGTAGTATGTGACATGTTTAAGTTAAGTTTAGGATATAACTAGGTTAATTGGGCATGTATAATAATAATAGTTAAATAAGTACTACATTAAAGTACGTATGTGTTATGCTTGAATATTTAATTTGACGTGTATTGCATGTAAAACTTAGATCTAACAACATGTTTATGTTAGAGAAATGTATAAGGAGTGGATTAGGTAAGTATTGAGTTAGAAAGAATTAATTCGGTATAATAAGTGTAATTTTATGTCTCGAATAAACTATTGACTAAAATAATATGGTTGTATGTGAATATTAGAAATAATGATCATATTGATTACATTTTATCACTAGAATAATGTTCAGTTAAAATGAGATTGAAATATATTACTTATGTGTGAATACATATAGCTGAATGTATGTTACATGTGCAAATGAACATATGGTTTTGCCTAACTATTAAAGACATGTTAGCATACAAATATAGTAAGGTAAGAAGTGGAAATTGATGGATATATTATGTGTAACTTGTATGTTCGAATAGTGACCTAAGAAAAGGTATGTAAGTAATATATTTAATCAAGGTTACTAAAGATGAAATTTTATGTGTGATTAATGATAAAGAGGTAACAAAAATGAATAGAGTGTTTGAATATCATAATTTAGGCAAGTAAGAACATAACTAGAATAATTATGAGCCTCTGAGATAATAATTTTAAATATCATTATCATGTGTAGATAAACATAATTGATTAAGAGTTATAGTTATGCCACTATACACATACATATATAACTTGGTTAAATTATTCTAATATTATTATGTCATGTTAATCAATTAGATAATGTAGCATATATGGTTAGATAAAATATATATCGGTAAGTATGAGTAGAATAGGTAATGGGCATAACCATGTGTGAACCTATATGTATATAAGAGGTGATAATAGAGGTAACATAATTATAAATAATGTTGGTATAGATTTTGAGAATATACATACAATCATGCTAGAGAAAAACAAGAAAGAAAATATGGGTTAGACTCGTGACCTTGCAATGACATTATTGAATTTTTTGGTAAAGAAGAATGTTATAAAACTTATCGATAAAGTGCTCATATGTTATGAGGCATTACCAATAGCTGTTATGATTTTCATATGCTATCAGATATGATGATCACCTCAAGGTAACACTATATTTTTTTGGGATAATTAAGAAAATGATAGGATAAGCTAGTTATGAACGAAATTTTATCATGTGAAGTACAGATAACTTATGTAATACAACTAAAACTAAATAACATATAAAAAAACAACCCATATGAGTTAGATAGTGCACCAAATAGATTGACCAATCACCTAGGAAATGTAGTAGCCACTAAGACACTTCGGTGCTTATTTATTTGTTAGACCTTTATGGTCACCGCATTTGCCTTCGGGCCAGACCTTCATGGTTATCGTATTTACCTTTGGGCCAAAACTTCGGGTCATTATTAGACCTTTATGGTCACCATTTATGGATTTGTATTATGTTTTTATATGTGTTCTTTCTTGCAAGTGCAGCTGCCAGGAGGTCCAATAGAACCACTGCATGTATCTTATACAGGTCCAGTCACCGGAAGGTTCAATAGGGCCACTGCATATGCTAGTGCAATAGCTAAAAGCCTAAAATGAGAGCTTCTACATAACCATTTTCCCCCTTGTCCAGTTAGTGAGTCTCTATCTATGGAGTATGGGCTATTTAATCTGAAAAGAGAGGGAAGACTTAGAATTATAGAATAGAGCATTTAATAATAAATTTATTATGGCAATACAAAATGGTTATCTAAGTGTTTGAAAACATTATATGAATAATGATAAAGGC
Source organism: Hura crepitans (assembly GCA_948208565.1). Lineage (NCBI taxonomy): Eukaryota > Viridiplantae > Streptophyta > Magnoliopsida > Malpighiales > Euphorbiaceae > Hura > Hura crepitans. The sequence goes on along the minus strand of CANXYI012167057.1, from coordinate 611 downwards.
TATAAGGGTGAGTTAGTTAAAGTAATAATTAAAGGCCTAAAGAGCCAACTCAAACATAATAATTTATACTGTGATGCTTTCAATTAGGTAAAATAAATTGCAAGAATAGCAATAAATATTTAGATATAATAGAAAAAGGTGTTAGACCCTTGTATACAGATTACATTATATAATGAAAATATGGACTCTATCTTGGGAAAAATTTATGAATAGGACCTATAACTACTAAACTTTAAATAGACTAGTCATATATTTTACACTGAACATACTCAAATATGTGATATGATTATTTTACATGTTCTTATGCATATATATATGAGCCTCACATGAATGGTTTATTGTAATGGTCATAATTTATTATATTCATAATGCTTGTTTGAATGCTTGCTTGCATATATACATGTAATTCATTTAATAAACCATTAAGAATGTTGTTTAATGTGTTAATTTTCTTGATGTGTTAGTAGGTGTATGTACATTGAAGCATATAACCTTAACCACAATAGTATAGGTGGATGAGTGACTTCCTTTTTGTTATATCCTCTTAATATATATATATATATATATATATATATATATATATATATATATATATGTAATGTGATAAGTAG
>CANXYI012166906.1:0-11516 GCA_948208565.1 Hura crepitans | reverse complement strand
CCTCGTGAATCTAATTCACTTTGCATTTTTACACTGGCTAGAGATTTCTGAGTAAAGACATTCTATTAGAACTATAAGATAAACTCCCCACTATAATCTGGGGCGGTGAATTCTTTATTCATCACTTAACTACCTTCAAGTACCTCATGCTATACCTAACCTTCTAGCTATGTATACCTCATGGTGAATTAAAAGCACCAGAGTCAAAGTACAACATTTGATACTTAAGATACCTTAATAATCTTAAGTCCAAGGATACTTGCATCACTGATATGATGAGATTCTTTCACTAACAAAGATTATGTATCCATGTGAAGATCTCACGATAGGTCTCCAATGTACTTATTTCTCAAATAAGCATTCACATGTTATCTCTAAGCATCGCCATACTTACAGCTTGTGAGAACTAATGCTTGACCTAGTTAAGAAGTATAACATATGCTAGTCTATCCATATTTGCAATGTCCAATCTTGTTAATACTATGACTATGGATAATTTAGTTATTATCATATTTACATATAATAGGAATCTCATATCATGAACTCTTCATGATTTTCTTTTGTACCATGATTTTATACCATAAACTTTATTACATAGTTTAAAATTATTATCAAGTAAATGTCATAACATAAGTACTAAGTAATAAAAAATTCCATTTTATTAATGAATGATTATTTGATTGTACATGAAATTATCCCTATTGCACATGTGCTCTGGGGCATACAACTAACAATCTCCCACTTGCACTAGAGCTAATCACCCATGTATCTAATACCAATGGTATTTATATAATGATTGAACTTATTTTGTGATAATGCCTTAGTGAAAGGATTAGCTACATTCTGATTTGTAAGGACTCTCTCAATCTGCACTTCGTATCTACCAACTATCTCTCTGATTAAGTGGTAGCACCTGAGAATATATTTGGATCATTGATGAGACCATAGTTCTTTTGCCTATGCAATGGCTCTATTATTATCACAATACAATGGTATAGGATCTACAATTGATGGTACCACTCTAAGTTCAATAATAAACCTTTTGATCTAAACGACTTCCTTAGCTACATCAGAAGTAGTTATATACTCAACTTCTGTTGTTGAGTCTACAGTCATTTCCTATTTAAAACTTTTCCAACTAAATACACCTCCTCCTAATATGAACATATAACTAGATTGAGATTTATAGGTAGAAAAGGCTACATGGGAGATTGAGGCATCCATAAAGTATGTAATTCTATTTTGAGGAAGAAACCCAAAATGGGGGACATTTGTAACATCCAGTCTTACATGATAGTATTTTACTATATGAAAAGGTGTTGTATTTATTTATTTATTTCATTTTCTTTTAATATGGCATTTTATAAAAATATCAAAAATTAATAAATGTTTTTAGATTGGAAGCATATATATGTGTGCGCATGCATGCCTCTATATGGTGGAAGGCATTTGAGAAAATATTGAAAAAAAAGAGAAAAAGGGGATTTAAGTGAATGCTTGCCAACCATATGAAAAATTAAAGGTAATAAATGGCATTTGGTGGATAGGTGCCTACTCAAGGAAGAGGGCAAAAGAAAATTGTAGCAAAAAATGGGAAAGAAAGAGAAAAAGGAAGGGAGAGGAAGCTGGGAGAGAGAATAGTAGGCATAAGACTAAGTAGAACATGAGATTTTAAGGCAAATTATCTACTTTTGTCTTGAACTCATTTTAAGTGCCCGAGTTTTAGGACTATGATGATAGCTAGAGATAAGCTCAAGCAATAAGGCAAAAAACCTAAAACCATGGCTTGTATGGATAGTTAGGGTACAAGTTTGCATAGAATTGCTTCTTCAAGGTCTACATGTACTAACATAGAACCAGCCTAGAGGAACAAAGCCCACAGCCCATGGTCTACTAGGATATATCAAAGCCTAGGTCCGCACTAACCTATTAACCTTAAATCATGATCCGCATAGACCTTGTACCAAAAAGCTTCTAGAAAATTAACATTCATGTTTAGACTCTAATTCCTAATCCTATTAGAACTCCCTTTTAGCTAAACAAAAGAACTGCCCAAAACCCTATAAATATGACAACCCTCACTCAATTTGATCGCTGGATCCAAATGAAAAGTGACACACAAATGATATCTAAACTATGCTTATTACAAACCTATATAAATTAAAACCTTTTTGAAATCATTTGAATATAAATAAACCTTTAAAATATGGACTTAATTAAAACTACTTTAGAATTAACAAAAATAATTCGGGAGTCATCGTGTCAAAAATCCAACAGCATAATGGTTGTACCAAGACATTATCCCAAAGATGAATAGAAACCTACAAGTTTGAAAACACTTCTAAAATTCAATCAACATCCATTCACCACAATTAGATGCTCTCTGATCCATCTTAATATCTCAACATAGCAATTTTATAAAACATGTATTCCATATAGTAAAGATAAAGAAATCCAATATCATAGTAGTTTATAAATACATAATAGAAAAGTAATTAAATTCTAATAAGAGTTACAAAACAATTTAAAACTATTCTAGGCTCACTTCCCTTTTTACAATATAAGAGTGCCTAACATGATTACATCCTATAATTTATACAAAGGAAATCAAAATACCAAAATATGTTATATCTTAATCTACACTACTGAGAAGCCTAAAGCTTTATCTGTACTTTAACTAACGCATTGCAAAAATAATGATGTGCTAAGCATAATGCTTAGTGGTGTATTCAATATAGCATATTTAAACTCATGCACATGTATTCAACTAAAATCAATAAGCAAAATCAACTTATAATATATACAACATAATGTTACATCAGTGTGCAGGTATACTAATAGTATAACATGTATTATTCATTTGTATACAGTTCATCATGTCAATATTCATATGCTCATATTAATTTATCTATTAAAATTTTCTTAAGTTGTGTAATACTTATTAATTTTCCCATATACATAAGACATAATCTCGAAACTGGATAATGAGAATCGTTGACCACAAATGCCTAACATTGACCCAATGGTCATATACATAGACCACAAAGGTCTGCCATTGACCATGAAGGTCTAATATGTTGACTCAAAGGTTTGATACATTAACTTGAAGGTCTAGTATGTTAACATATAGGTAAAATAAGCATCAAGGCACCCTAGTAGCTGCTAATCTCCCTAGTTAATTAACTAACCTATCGCCAGCCTTAATTATGTTTCACCTTGTTAGAATAGCTTTTTATGAGTTTTACAAGTCCTTTGGTCAACAAATGACCAAAATGGGGATAACAAAAGTCATTTTATCATGTTATTAACATTTATGCCATATTACTATGCTTAAATACATAATTAGCATCATATCATACATAAGCCCTTTCACACATCATGTTTATTATATTATGCCATATAACATTCTTTACATACACATCATGATACATCATGCTAACAATCTCATCAATTCCTTTTGAGAACACTTATAGTATTCACTATCTCAAGATAGGCCATTTGGCTCCACATAGAGCATGGCATTATTATGCTCATACATCATTTCCATTTATAACCACAATTCTCATCATGTAATAACATCAATAGCATCATATATAATCATTATCATCAAATCATAATCATATATTACCATAACAAACATAGTTGCCATACACATATTTTCTTTAGTTCACATAAAGCATTAGTAACCTCATTTTCACACGTTTTACTCACATAGCACATTATCATCATAACATTAACATATCATAGGAATACATCATCACTTAGATCAATTTAACTCCTTCCTTAAATGAGGAAGTTTCTACCAAACAAGTCAATATACACTATTAATTCCATTATGCCATTCCATTTCTTTCTTATGTCTTAAACTATATCACTAATTAATACAATCAACTTACATCATATGCCTTACATAATAATAAAGTGCGATTAAAGATACAATTACATCAACTGATGGAATAAACATCAAATTAACCAATTACATGAACTTTATTATCACAATTAACATAACTTACTCATTGTCATCAACAAATAATAAATCTAAGCTTTAGGTGACTTTCGGCTAACATGTGATACTACCTCAATATCACATTTTCGTCATGCTGACATGTTCATAAACTCAATCATAGCAATATATCACCAATCAACACAAGTTTAACCCATTTACCATACTAAACACATCAATTACATACACATTATCACACTTTAACTCAAACACACATATAAAATCAATATGTTATATTGAATACACATACCAAATTAAGTCTTTTGAACACTAAGGAATCCTTTACACCTTTTCTTTACTCTTGGATTTGCTTGGTACATAGCATATAACACTTTCATAGACAAAAATTCATATAAAATCAAAAACACATCCAAACTCAAATCTAACTTTAAAAGTGTGCTTTTAGGCTCTCTTAGAACCTTAGAAAAATGAGAGAACCCAAGAAAACTTACCTCTTTAATTTTAGATCACTATTCACCCTACACCTTAAACTCTAAATTCTCTTGATTAAAGCACTATCTCAAAGAGAAACCACCATATATTCACTTATCCTTAGCTCAAATCAAGGTTTAAAGGGTGATTTTGGTAGGAGATTAATGAAAGAAGGAAGAAAAATAGAGGGGGAAGAGATAGAGGATGGAGTTAGGTGGAGAAGAAAAGAGGAAAATGATTTAACCAACTAAAAGAGTTTGACCTTTTTATAAGTCTTTCGGTCAATGGTCAAAATCTCTCTTCTTTCTCATCCAATAGTCCCTATTTTTCCATCCTCTATCCACTCCATTTAATTTTCATCCTCTAATCTCAAACACCACTAAACATATCTTATGGTCCCAAATAAACTCTTATAACTTGACTTGAGAGCCTAAAAAAACTACAGTTGAAAAACTCAAAAAACTAATAAAAATGACACCTTTTAACTTAGCCTGATTTTTAAAAAATACTTCCCAATGTTTAAAAGTTCTAATTCTAATGCCAATGGACTATTGTAATATTTAAGTATCGGGTTGTATCAATCTTGGATTTTTTCGAGCAAAAACAAAATATTTTATAGCTTAACTAAAACTAAGTTAACATTCATAAGATATTGCCGTAAAATCTTTGATGTCATTTTTAACCTTCTAAATAAATTTGTTTTCACTTCAAATTTTACCCATAAATTATATTATGATTAATACTTCCATTTGTTTGCATTAGTGTGACTTGAGTCTTTAAAAATTCTATTCACATCTTGAGAAGTACTATTCATAACATCGAGATTTTAGGGCGTTACATTTCTTCCCCTCTTAAAAAGAATTTCATCCTCAAAATTACCTAGTTCAAATAGATATGGATATTGCTCTCTCATTAGATTTTCACTTTCCCAGGTTACTTCCTCGATGTTATGATTCCTCTATAACACATTTTCTAGTGGCATTATTTTATTCTGTAACTCTTTGACTTCTCTTACCAGAATCCTCACTGCTTCTTCCTTATAAGATATATCTAGATTTATCTCAACTTCCTCAGCTGCTAGCATACGTGAAGGATCTAATTTGTATCTTTAAAGCATCAATACATGGAATGCATCATGGATCTATTGTAACTCTATAGGCAAGGCTAGTTTGTAAGCTACTGGCCTGACACATTCAGTTATCTTATATAGACCAAGAAACCTCAAACTTAACTTGCCCTTCTTGCCAAATCTCATGACTTTCTTCCATAGAGATACCTTAAAGAAAACTTTGTCTCTGACTACATACTCTATATCTTTTCTCTTTAGGTTAGCATATGACTTTTGTTTGTTCGATGTAGCTTTCAACCTATCTATGATAATCTTCATCTTTTCTTCCACATCTTTAATTAGGTCTGGTCCCATTAGTTTATTCTCACTTAACTCACTCTAACATAAAGGAGTTCTACACTTTCTTCTATATAAAGCCTCATAAAGAGCCATTCCTAAGCTCACTTGATGACTATTATTATAGGCAAATTTTGCTAAGCAGAGGTATCAATCCTAACTCCCTTTAAACTCTATTGCACATCATCTTAGCATGTCTTCTAGCACCTAGTAAACATGTTTTCATCATAAGCATACGTCTTTCTTCATGCCTGGCCACCAATAAACTATCTTCAAGTCCTGATACATTTTTATACTACTAGGATCCAAAGCATATGGTGCACCATGGGTTTCTTACAAAATCTATTTCCTTAAATTCTCTATGTTAGGTGTACATAAATGATCATGATAATATAAATAACCATTATCCTTAACCTCATACTTAGTAGGCTTCCCCTTTTAAATCATGCTAATGACATTCATAAACTTATGATCGTCCTATTAAGCATCTTTCACTTGCTATAGCAAACTCAACTTGATCTAAAGCTCAACTATCAAACCACCATTATCAAGTAACTTCAAACTAACATTCATGGCCCTGAAAGCCAATATGAACTTTTTGTAGGGTATCTACCACCATATTGGCTTTCCCTGGATGATAGTCAATAAGGCAATCATAGTTCTTTATTAATTCTATCCATCTTCTTTTCCTCAAATTCAACTCCTTTTCAGTGGGAAAATACTTTAGATTCTTGTGATCTATATGGATATAGCATTTCTCTCCATAGTGATAATGCCTCTATATCCTTAAAGCAAACACTATGACTGCAAGCTCTAAATCATTGGTTAGATAGTTCTTTTAATGAGGTTTTAGCTATCTCAAAACATAGGCAACAACCTTGCCTTATTGCATAAGCACACATCCTAACCCATTCAATGAAGCATTATTATAGATCATGAACTCCTTTCTTAATACTAGCTAAACTAGGATTAAAGCTTCTATCAACATACTCTTTAGCTTGTGAAAGCTCTCTTGACACTTGTCATCCCTAAATAAACTTAGCATTCTTCTTTAAAAGATGTGTCGTAGGGGCAGCAATAAGAGAAAACCCTTTAACAAATCTTTTATAATAACCTGCCATGTGAGAACCCCTATTGGATTCCCAAAGGCACTCAATAAGCAACACACTTCCTGCCAGGTCACCCATCCTAAAATTTCCCTTGAGGTCATTCGTTTAACTTTTACCAATTTCACTCTAGATTATTCCATCTGATTCCAAAATCACTCTAGTCAGTTCCTGTAATCCATTTAGGTTAAAATCAATCTAGTTTAGCCATTATAGAGGAAAGCTAATAATACTCAGATACTCCCTAAAAATTTGGCAGCATAACAGCTACCCGGGTCCTATCACAAAATTTTATCAAGCCTGTTTAACACTTCTATAAGCAATTCATAACACCTAGATCCATCTAGTCCCCCATTTTAGCCTATCATCATCATCATCTAACACACATCAAGCTCAGACCATAGGCCACAGATAAAACAAATAGAAATATAGAGCCTCAAGCTCACATCAACATCAACATCACATATAATCATTCATTCACCAAAGAACATGTATAACTACTTAATTTACATTAGCAAGTCATAATAACTTAATTACATTACATTTCCAAAGCATAAATATATTTCCTACCCAATTCCCACCTAAGTACATGGATATAATAGTTGTACAAAAATTTCATCCAAAGTCTTCACCTATATCCTCTGAACCGCTATCGTCACACTTTACGAGGCAAGTCCCATTGTAGTGTACTTATGCACCAAAATTGGTACACTGAGAATACAAGATACTCAGTGGTGAACTTAAAGCAATTTAATCATGGCATTTATATCATTACCTTACTTGTACAGTTTAAGAATGATTTTATTAGATTATATGACTTAAATAATTTACTGGGGTGCCAATTTACTAAAATACCCCTAAGGTATTTCTAAGGTCTAATACTATACTTTTGACTCAGATAAATCATTTAAACTGAGGACAGTTATATATTTTTTTCTTTTTGCAAGCATACTTGTAAGAATCCCTTAATCTGTCTCAAAGGTGAAAAATTACAAAAGTACCCTTTTACTGTATTTTTATTACTTTTTCTAAAAAGGTCATTCACATCTGCTTTACATTTAATTTACTTCATAGTAACTAGTCTAGCACATTTATACAAACTGTTCAAAATACCCTTTAGCTTGCTTTTCTAGAAACTTAGAAAATATGTTCTATTAGGCTTAATTCTTATACTTATAATCAGTCAGATTATTTACTTAATTTAACTCTCTAACCCAACAAGGAAGACAACACTTTAAGACACTAGATCTAGAGGGAAAATAACTAGTGCAGTGGTCCCCACTCTGGACCTATACCGCTACACCAGCCTGTGTACCATAATAGAGATCAGCCATAGCCTCCCTAGACATAAATAAAAGTGACTATGTGACATAACGGGGATCAGCCCGTAGGCCTCCCCAGCCACAAATGATTATCCATAATAGGCTAACATAATGGAGATCTATCCGTAGACCTCTCTAGCCACCAGCAAATACCATCAATAACTAGGTGACATAATGGAGATCAATTTGTAGACCTCTCCATCGACCAATGAACTAGCAGCTGCAAAACCCTAAGTTGACTGGTCAACCCATCCAGTGAGTGTCTAACTAATAGGTCAAGTAGCTTAATTTAACTTTATTTATTAGCAAAAATCATTCTTATAGTATTTAAGTCTCAAAAATAGACAGTTAAGAATTTTATCTTATACTTTAAAAATTTATTTAGACTGGTATAGCCACTTTTTGGCTCTACCAGGTAAAATTCCAAAATAATCTTTAGGTCTATTGCTTCCAAAACTCAAGGTATCTTATATTATGACTTCTTAGGGTATTTTCACTTAAAAGGTTAATACTTTCTATCCAGTGACATTTTTAGCTCAGGTAGAGGGCAACTGGACAATTATATGTCATTTTGACCACTTTTAAAGTCACTTTTTGGGACTATTTTAAGTCCAAATTTGACACAGTTTCAAGGTTCTTTTTATTCCTTTACTAGGCACAAGGCCAACTATAACTAGGCTAAGTCCATGGCCAAAATCTAGGCATAAATGCCTTCTCTAACTAGGCCAAATCCATGGCCAAAATGTAGTTCAATTCTAGCCTTTCAAAGGCATAAGTAAAGGTTTAGTTTGAAATTGCATTTGAAGCAACTTTTAGCCACTATTCTAGGGCATATACACTAGTTGCCTTAGGCCATTACAATAGATTTCCCATAAGCTTAATTACATACCATCCCAAAGACACATTCCCAAGAAGTAACATATCACATGTGTGATTCAATTTATATAATCATTATAAGCCATTGTCATTACCAAAATAGTGTACATGCTAGGCACTTTTATAGGCTACCCTATAAGGCATGTCACTAGTACATGCTCTTGGATTTTCCAAGTAAATTAGGCATATTTCATTAATCATTCCAGCATTCATTAATATTCACATACACTTACATGCCATAACACAATTATACTCAATTTCAAGCAATTCTCATAAGGCACTTGCCAATATCACAAAATTCACTAAGAATGATTCTTGGGTATTAACCTTAATGGCTATAAACTTTATCCCAACATGTCACACAATACTGAATTTAGATTCTAGCCAATGTATAATCAAGGCAAGCATCTATAGCCTTCAAATTCAATAAGGGAAATAAGACTAACTTTGCAAATTCCTTGAGACATAGTTCCTAACTCATAAAGTATTCACTTAATCAACACTCCTAAAGAGAAATTGAACCCTAAGCTTAACCATCCAGCCATCAGAACTTAACATTCAACCTCCTAGGCACCTCAAGACATGAAGAAAAAGTTTAAAGTCCACTTACAAATCACTTTGAAGGTGTCAATCTCATCCAAAGTCATGCTCTAGCCCAATTCTAGCTTCCATGGTGAACTTGTTCTTCCTCTGTGAGCCACCAATTGCCATCCAGTGAGCTACCAATTGCTATCCAATGACCACCAATTCTCAAATGTTAGTTATGATTTAGCATTAAAAATACCCCAAAATCACAAGAAATAAGAGAGATATAGCCAGGAACTCACCTTACATGCACTGTTCTAGATTATTCTAAACTAGTCCTCTTCTTTGATTTTTATCTCTCAAACTATAACTCCTTTTGGCTTGATTCTTATTCCTCGTGGTGCCTAACATCCAAAGGAATTTTTAGCCACTAGAATAACTTCATTTGGTCACTAAAGCAGGAAGATATGGCCTGAGAATGGGGAGAGTGCCATCAACAATTTGGGTAGAAAGGGAAAAGTGAGTTTTGTTCTTAACATGTGGAAATCCACTTGTCATGGCCCTCTTGCCACTTAGCATGTTGTGGGCCTTATATTGACACTTCAAAAGTGGTCCCAAAAATTATCGAACCATCTTAATTTTTTGATAAACTTCAAAATTTCATAGAAATTCACTCGGACCTCTAAAAATTACACCATTTATTTTAAAATTCCTATTTTAATCCCCTTTACTTGCTCATAAATTTTTGTGGCCAAATTCCATCGATAGGGCAATTTTCAAACTGCCTCAATTTGCATGCAAACCTTAAAAATTATGAGAATTTGCAAACGACCTCCGATTCTAAAAATTCTTTCACCATTGGACTCAGTGTAACTTTTTAGCTGTAAGGTCCACTATTTTTGGGTCCATCCGGGCACATCCCGATTCAGTCCCTGCTCAAAAAATTTTATTGCCCTAGTGGGTAACTGTAACACCCCCTACCAATTCTACCTCTTGAACTGATAAGGTGTGTTATCCTCCTGCGTGTCTGTAACTCGAGAGTATCGCCGTCAGGAGCTAGCAAACATTTCTTAATATTCGGGCAGCATAACGGCTGCCCTGTTATTTAGCCTAAATCTAAACCTACAAGAAAATCACTTCTAAATAATATGCAACCACCATATACTCCATTAGACCCTCTGGTCCTCCAAATCTCAGTCAATATTCATCAGCACATTCAATCACAGGGTCAGAGACCCCCAAATCGTCATGCATTCAAACAACAATCATTTATATATATATGATACTGTGATCTAAAGCATACAACATATACCTGTATATACATGATACTGCAGTTTCACATATACAACCTATCTCCAATAGTATATGAGTGCACACCTATACATCTTATTAAAGAAAGAAAAGCAAGATACCAAAGAGACACGTGCTCAGCTACACTTTGCTCCTTGTCTGATGCTGTGGGCCCCTCTGTCTATGACTTGCACATCAAAACACCGATACACTGAGTATAAAACTCAGTGGTAGAATATACCAAACCAAATATGTCATGTACGCACACAAATACACTTTCACAAGCAACATGCATTACCTTTGTATAATTACTCTGTTAGACCTTTTTAAGCCTGAAATTCTTATCATCATTTACTTAATGGTTCTTCTAAACCATTTATCTGTATTACCTTTATATAATTCCTCTGTTAACCATGTTATACCTGAGATTCTGATTATCCTTGACTTAATTACAGTTTAGGTATAGTTATCCCTTCAGCCATTTAAAGATTTAACCTCTTATTCTCATTGCCTTAATTACTTTTTAGACGTAGATATCCTTCTAGCCATTTAAAGAC
>CANXYI012166887.1:0-10026 GCA_948208565.1 Hura crepitans | reverse complement strand
TTAACGGTTGCACCCGCCATCACCATCATACCATAGTGGCCTAGAAGAACCAATTTGCCTAGTAGTTACTAACTTCCTAGTTAACTGGTCAACCTATTTAATGGGTGTCTAACTAATGGGCCTAGTTACCGATTATTCTTTATTATTCAGTTAACAGCCATCTTTTATTTAAAATAATGATACTAGTATGTCACAAGTCGAATATGGATGCTCTTATGCACCAATTATAGGTCATTTTCTGTAAAACACTACTCAATTGGTCATTTCTTCACATCTTAGTTGTCATACCATCACACATGTTAGGCTTTAATTTATCCCATTTATCAACCAGTATACACCATTATTATCACCATTTTATCCATCTCTACTTAGGCCGTTATTTTCATATTACAACTAACCAAATTTTATACATTTGCATGTAACATAATTATACACCATTTTTAGGTCACACATCATTAAGCCACATTTTTCCTTCCATTTCTTTCCACTCTTTTTTCCATCTAAATTTTCATACCAATGCCGTAGATTTCATGTCATATACATGTTCCCACACCATACCTAACACACACACCATTCGGCCAATACAAGATGACACACCTACACTTATTTTCTTTCACCCAAGTCATGTATACCACATTATTTTCATGCCATTATCATAATGCCATAACCAATTTATATCAATTCCATGCACTACCTCAATTTTTACAACTTCTATACATATTTACACACATATACATATGCAAAAATATATGGTATGCAAGGATTACACCAAATCCATATACCTAGAATGTGAAAACACCCCTTTTTCTACCACTTATTGCCTTGGATGGGCTTTTCCTTCAATTCCTTCTCTTTACCTTAAACATAACCATTCCACCACTTAGAAAAATTCTAAAAAATTCTACAAAGCTTTAAATTGAAATCTAAAAACATGATTTTTCTTAGAATCACATAAGCTACCTAAAACAAAAATAAAAATTGAAAAACCATCACTTACACTTGAAATTGGCAATATTCACCTCTATGCGATTTCTCACTTTTCAAGCCAAATTTCCCAAATCTATCACTTAGAATGAACTCTAAGGACCATGGAGGGTTGGTTCCATATAAGTTTTGTGAAGTTTTAGTGTGTATGAGAGGAGAGATAAAAGAAAAATAATGGGAGAATGAAGGAGAATGGCATCGACTTTTCGGAGTTAAAGGCTGGAGGATGATGGCTTTACACATGTGACACTTTGACATGTGTAAGGCCTTTTATATTAGCAAGGTGGATGGCCTGGATCACAACATGTGGTGATTGAACGGTCCGTATTCACCTAATTTCTTTTTAAATTTCAAAAATTCATTTTAATTTTTTTTGGACCTCTAAAAATAGTCATTTTAGTTTTAAAAATCCTCTATTAGGCCCATTAAGAGGCTTATAAAATTTCAGGTTCAAATTCCAAAGGCAACCGTTATTGCTATTCACACGTAAAAATAAGAAATTCTGAATAAATATAAGATGATCTCAAAAAATTAAAATTCCTTCACCAACATGTAGATTGGAATTTTTAAGCTTTAGGTTCTAGTATTTTTAGGTCCGTTCAGGCACATCTAGGAGCTGTCTTAGCACAAACTCATTTTATGTCACTATTCACTAGTTCTTAGCCTGAAATAATTTATTGGTTCTACTAAAATTTTAAATTATTTCATTTCATCCATTTTTTTTCCTATCAAAATTTTATGACTAATATGCCCCTTTTTGGCCTTACTAAGGTGCCCTAACTCCTAAGGAGCATTGTTCATGCCTCAGAGATACTATTCATAAAACTATAACTTACGGGTATTACAATTCTTCCCCTCTTAAGAAATTTCATCCCCGAAATTAACTAGTTTAAACAAGTTCGAGTATTGAGCTCTTATTTGCTCTTCATTCTCCCAGGTGGCCTCCATTATCTTATGATGTCTCCACAGCACCTTTACTAAAGGAATGGATTTATTCCTCAGCTGCTTTATATCTCTAGATGGGATCTATATTAATTTCTCTTCGTACATCAAATCTAGCTATACTTGTATCTCCGCTGTAGATATCACATGTGATGGGTTCAACCTATATCGCCTTAACATGGAAACAAGAAAGACATCATAAATTTATTACAACTAAGATGGTAATGCCAACTTGTATGCTAATGGTCCTACCCATTCTGTAATCTCATAAGGACCAATAAATTTGAGACTAAGTTTCCCATTTTTACCAAATTTTACCATCTTCTTCTATGGAGACACTTTTAGAAATACCCTTTTACCAACTTCATACTTAATATCCCTCCGTTTCAACTCAACATAAGATTTTTGTTGGTCCGTAGTAGCCTTTAATCTATCCCTTATGATTTTGACTTTGTCTTCTATATCCCTAATTAAGTTAGATCCCATGATTCTACCTTCCCCTACTTCACTCCAACAAAGGGGAGTTCTACACCATTAACCATATAATGCTTTATAGGGTGCCATTCTTAAGCTAGCTTGATGTTGTTGTTATAAGCAAATTCAGCCAAGGATAAGTATTGATCCTAACTACCTTTGAACTCTATCACACAACTATATAACATATCTTCTAATATTTGTATCACCCATTCTAATTGCCTATCTGTCTAAGGATGAAATGTAGTACTGTATGCTAGTCTAGTGCCTAAGGCTTCACGAAACTTCTTCCAAAATCTAGAAGTAAATTGGAAGGGTCTCGATCTAAAATGATAGCTATGGGTATTCCATGTAGCTATACAATCTCATTAATGTAGAGTTGTGCCTACCTATCCAAGGAGTAATCCATCCTAACTGAGATAAAATGAGCTATCTTTATTAATCTGTCTACAATCACCCATACAACATCACATTTAGTTCATGTCATAAGTAGCCCCGTCATAAAATCCATGGTGATCTTCTCATATTTTCACTCTGGTATTGTTATTAGGTGTAGCAATCTAGAAGGAACTTGGTGTTGAACTTTCACTTGTTGACAAATCAAACATTAAGCTACATATTTAGCTATATCCCACTTCATTCCTAGCCACCAATAGTGGGGTTTCAAGTCAAGATACATCTTCGTACTTCTCGAGTGCATGGAGTATGGAGCTTCATAAGTCTCTTTCAAAATCTATGTTCTTAAATCATCCACTTTAGGTACACATAACCTTCTTTAATAACATATACATTCATTAACTCCCAATTCAAACCCAGTAATTTTCCCCCCTTTAACCTTGCTCATGGTCAACACTAACTGATCATCTCTCATCTAGGCTTCTTTTATTTGTTGCTTGAAGTCAGATTTAATTTCTAGTTCAGCCAAAATTACATCCTTCTTTGTATATGCTACTCTGGCATGCATGGGTTTTAAGACAGCAATGAACTTCTGACTCAGAGCATCTATAACTACATTCACTTTTCTCATATGGTAGTTAATCAAATAGTCATAATCCTTTATTAACTCCTTCCATCGTTGCTACCTAAGGTTTAATTCTTTTTTTATGGGTAGGTATTTGAAGCTCTTGTGGTCAATATAAATATAACACCTTTCCCCATAGAAGTAGTGTCTCCACACCTTTAATGCAAATACAATAGTAGCCAACTCTAAGTCATATGTGGGATAATTCCTTTTATGAGGATTTAATTGCCTGGAGGCATATGCAATCACCTTGCCTTCCTGCATCAAAACACAACCAAGTCTGTTGTGTGAGGCATCACTATATATGCCAAACTCCTTCACTTGTTCCAGATGAGTAAGGATAGAAGCCTCTGTCAACATAGTCTTTAACTTGGCAAAACTAGCTTGACATCTATCATCCTGCTTAAACCTCACATCTTTCCTCAACAGTCGAGTCAGTAGGGCTAAAATCATGGAAAAGCCTTTTACAAAGCTCCGATAATACCCAGATAGTCCCAGGAAGCTTTGAATCTCCATCACATTCTTAGGAGGATTCCATTCTAGCATGACTTTCACCTTACTTAGATTAACTCTGATACCTTTAGCCAAAGCAATATGGCTTAAAAAGGCAACCTCATTCAACCAGAATTCATATTTACTTAACTTGGCATACAACTATTTCTCTCTCTGTATTTTGTAGCATAATACGGAGGTGTTGCTCATGTTCCTCTTGACTCTTAGAATACACTAAGATGTCATCTATAAACACCATAATGAATTGATCCAAATAAGGTTTAAAAATCCAATTCATTAAATCTATAAAGGCTTCTGGGGTATTCGTAAGCCCAAATGGCCTCACTAAGAACTCGTAATGCCCATATCGAGTTCTAAAGGTAGTTTTAGGGATGTTAGATTCTTTAATCTCTAACTGAGGGTACCCTAATCTCAAGTCAATCTTTGAAAAGATAACGACACCTCTTAGTTGATCGAAAAGGTCATCAATTCTAGGTAATCTGTATTTATTCTTGACTGTTACCCAATTTAGTTGCCTGTAATTGATGCATAATCGAAGTGACTCGTCTTTTTTTTCACAAACAGTACAGGTGCTCTCTAAGGTGAGGTACTAGGTATAATAAAGCCCTTATCCAATAGTTCATGTAATTGTACCTTCAGCTCTTTCAACTCTATAGGTGCCATCTGATATGGAGTAATAAATACTAGGGTGGTACCCGAAGATACCTCAATCTCAAAGTCTAACTCTTAATGTGGTGGTAACCTTAGTAGTTCTTTTAGGAATACATCTAGGAATTTTGATAGCATAGGTATTTGATCAAGGTTAGATATTATGTTGTTGGTGTCAACTATGTAAGCTAGGTATGCCTCATATCCATTTTGGATAAGTCACCTTGCTGTAATAGCTAAAATAATATTAGATAAAGAATTCCTATTGCCCACGATGGTCACCTTATATCACTCCTATGTTTAAAGGTTAAGCTTCTTATTTACATAGTCAATCAATTCTTAATGCTCGATTAGCCAATCTATACCCAATATGATATCAAACTCATGAAAAGGGATTTTAATAAGATCCACTAGGAAAACTCGATCTTGTATCATTAAAGGATAGTGCCTATACACTGTGTTCACCATTACACTCTACCCAATTAGGTTACTAACTTGAATGTCTAAGTCTATGGGTTCCACTTCTAACCCTTTATCTTGAGCTTGTGTAGTGTAAATATAAGAGTGTGTCAAGCCTGGATCTATCAAAGCTAACATAAGAACATCAAATAAATAAAAAGTACCAGCAATCACGTCAAGAGCCTCAGCCTCCTCACAAGCTTGAATGGCATACTAATATGCTGGGGCTCTAACGTTAGATCTAGTCCTCTCACTACTACTCGGCTGCTCCTGCCTAGTCTACCTCTGTCCCTTACTAGGTGTTGCTGCTACTACTGATGCTTGAGTCTATGTAGCCTCGGGCTATCTCTAAGGATAATCCTATTGAATATTATCTTTATCTCTATAAGTAAAGCATTCTACTCTCATGGTTTGCTAGCACTACCCCTAATGCCTCCTACTACAAGTCCCACACATCAAGGGTGCACTTCTGGTTGTAGATACGAGAGCATTAGAGGCCTATTGTGATGATCGAGGCCTAAAAGGAAAAGCTTGAGCCGACCTCTGAGGCTAGGCCTACCTTAAAGATTGTTGTCAAGGTTACCTCTAAGATTGTTGTCTAGAATGAAACTCCCTTTATCTCTTGCTTGCCCCTAGAGCTAAACTAGCCTTTCTCGCTGCAAACGGCCTTTTCTTCTGGTATAGCTCCCTTTTTTCTTGTAGTATCTCTTCTATGTCATAGGTTGTTGCTACCAGTGCATAAAAGTCTTTGATCTTTGTTATGGCTATTTGCATCCATAACTCAACATTGAGGCCCTTTTTAAACCTCTTACACCTTTCCTCATTAGTGGACAGACACTTCTTAACATATATACTCAAACGAGCAAAATCCTTCTCGTACTCTGATATGGACCTTTGTCTCTGCTTCAGATCTAAGAATTCCTACCTCCTCTTATTCTTGTAAGATTCAAGTATATACCTCTTATAGAACTTCTTTAGAAAGTAGTCCCATGTTACCTTAACTGCTACCTTTCTCTTTTTTCTCATATCCCACTAGTGGAATGCTTCTTCTTAGAGGAAGGAAGCTGCATATTATAAGCTTTCATCCTAAGTGAACTTTAATTGCTCCAAGATTCTAAATGTCCATTTTAGCCAATACTCAATCCTCTCAACATCCTCTTCACTCATGCCCAAGAAGTCCATAACTCCCATTTTCTTTACTCTTTCAAAGTATGTCTTTTGCAATGCAGCTAATAGTGTTGGTAGAGGTGCTGGAGCTAGCGGAGGTGGTATAACAGTGTGTCTTAGTAACTCCACTATCTTTTATAGCAATGCTGGCAAAACCTATGCTTGAGGTTGTGGCTGAGGTGGTAGTTGATGTACAACATCACTCAGCTCATGTGTGGCTACACTAACTTCTGGACCATGGATAGTGATGGGAGCATGATTGGCCACCTCTTCTCCTCAGTCTGGTGGGGTCCACTCACCCATCTTGTATCACTAGATAGAAAATAACCTATCAACCACATGCAGTATAGCTTTATCATCAAAACAACTTCCTAGACCTTAGCACACATATATACTATGCCTAGGAATACCTAAACTTGCTCTGGTACCACTAAATATAACACCCCCTATCTATTCTTAAAGGAAACAGGCAAAGAGTGCTACTTCTAATGGGTCACCCATCCTGAAATTGCTCCCAAACTGCATTCATTTAACACTTATGGCCCTTTTATATTTTATGGTAAATATTAATTGGGTTGTCTATATTATTGTTTAACATCCTAGTATTAACTATTCTAGTCTGATAAAATGCTATTTTTGATCCGTTATCCATTTTACAGAAAATTGGGCAACATAACAGCTACCCGAGTGAAAAACCAAAAATTTTTCCTACATAAAAACTCTTCTATACTCATCATAATCAAGTTCCATAACATTTAGACCCCTTCTGGTCCCCCAATCTCATCACATACAACCCACAAGATTAACACAGGGTCTCAAACCAATAGCATTTAAAGGGAAAACACAATCAAGCCATATAGATTACTTAGTCATAAACATGTTTGTTCATATTAGTTAGATAGCCATTAAGTTACATGTCCATACTGTACAACATCTATGACTATGTCTTTCAGATACATCTATATATACATGTGTGCCATTACCCCAACCATCAATAATATCAAAAATTATACCCTACGAGCAAGACTGCTATACTGTACTTACTTAGGCTAACAGCTAATCTTAACTATAACCTGCACATCGAAACACCGATATGTTGAGTATACACTCAGTGGTGGATTTGATATAATAAATGAGATGCACCATAACATACATAGTGAAGTCATTTACATGCAATATGATAATTTATTCATCTACTATGTTTTAATCTTTACAGTGCCTTATCATGGAAGTAACTTGTTCTAATATCATCTGGTGGGTTTCATTATCTGGTTCCTATCTTTACTTATTAACCATCATTAGCCATACTATACTATATTCATTTAATTACTTTACCATTTAGGTCTATGATAGAAAAACTACACTTTAAGACATCAGATAGCGAGATATATACTACGTAGTGGCTCAGTTTTTGGACCTCAGTAGCTGTATGCACCCAGTCTGATAGTAAGGATCAGTTTGCTGGAACCTCCTAAAAACGGACTAGTAGATAGTAGGGATCAGTCTATAGACCTCTAAATATCAGCAAGGGGATAACAGGGATCAGCCCCATCGGACCTCCTAATATCCCAATCAACATGTCTATCATCCATCTCTTAGATAACAAGGATTAGCCCTATAGGACCTCCCAATATCCATAATAAATCCAATAGGTAGCAGGGATCTGCCTCGTGGGACCTCCTAATACCCGAGTGTGCAAGGTTCAACATCAGAACCTCAACGGCTACACCCACCATATCAATCATACAACAGTGGCCCTAAAAGGACCAGTCTGCCTAGCAGTTGCTAACTCACTAGTTAATCGGTCAACCTATCTATTAGGTGTCTAACTGATGGGCCTAGTTACTAATTGTTCCTCTTTATTTAGTTAACAGGCATCTTTTAATTGTCACAATGGTACTAGCATCTCACATGTTAAATATGGGTGCACTTACGCACCTTTCCCAATTATAAGTCATGTTTCACAAAACACTATTCATTTCATTATTTTTCCATAGGTTACTATTCATTTGGTCATTTCCTTTCTATCATTATTTCCATGCCATTACATGTACCAACCATAATCTATTTATTTACCAACCATTTTACATCAATATTATTAGCAATTTACCTATAATCAATTATGCCTTTATTTCCACATTTCAATTCACTAGTTCTCAAGCCATTTCATGTAACATCTTTGCGTATCATTTTAGGTCACATAACATAAACCATTATTTATCACATCTTTCATTTCTCATTCTTATTTTTATCATAATTTACATCAATTTTCATGCTAATGCCATTTACATGTACATACACCACACCAAACACACACACACCTACACTTAATTTCTCTCACCAAATTCATGCATACAACCATTTTTCCATGCCATAAACATAATTACCATAGTTATTAAAATTGGACCGATTCATTTTTGAATCGATAGCTGATATGTTCCAGTTCAATATAAAACCCAGGAGTGGTAAAAAAAATAGATTGAATTGGGGAAAACCTCAGTTGAATCGAGAATCGAAACCAGGTTAAATTGAAAATTTTACAATTTTAACCCCTTTTTTTTGCATTTTTTGTTTACATTATTTTAGACCTATAATTTTTTTAGTATTTTTAAGTTATTTTTATGATCTAAAAGTAGTTTAAAAATATTAATAATAAAATTTTTGTTCAATTAATTATATTTTAATTGGTCAATAATTAAATCATTTTAAGTATAATTATTTTAATAAATTTATTCAATTAAAAATCGTAAAAAAATTATATTAAATGGAATAGACACATGTTAATTATTTTATTGAAATTTTTTTAAAATTTTATCATATAAATAAATATTAATACCTCCACTTTATAATAAATTATTATATTACTATTGTTAAATTTATTTTTATATATACTAATTATTTACTCATTTTATTATTTTTATACCTATTTATTTAATATAGCATTAGCCATATTATGTTATTAAATTTTTTATAAATAATTTTATTTAAAAAACAAAAAATCCAGTTCAATCCGATTGAACCATGATCTAGTTAGCTGTCCAGTCTAATCTTCAGTCCGATTCTGATAACATTGATAATTACATAACCAATTTACATAAATTCCATTTTAAACCCTAACATTCACAACTTCCATACACACTCACACACACATACACATATAAAATCATATGGCATGCATAAATTACATCAAATCCAGAAACCTAAGGTGTGAGAACACTCCTTTTTCCCCCACTTATGGCCTTGGTTGAGCTTTCACTTCAACTCTCTCCCTTTGGCCTAAATATAACCATTTTACACATGGAAAAATTTTCAAATATTCAACAAAGCTTTATTAGCTTTTCTTAGAATCACCTAAGCTACCTAAAACAAAAATAAAAATTGAAAAATAAGCACTTAGACTTGAAATTGACACTATTCACTCTTATGGAATATCTCTCTTTCTAATAAAAATATTATAATTCTACCACTTGGAATAGGTTCTAAGGATCATAGAGGGTTCATATCATTTAAATTTTATGAATTTTGTGTGTGTATGAGAGGAGAGAGAAAAAAATGGTGGGAGAGGGAGAATGGTGGATGGCATCAATTTTGAGAAGGAAATAGGAGAGAAGAATATGGTTTGCACATGAGACCCCCTCATATATGTAGGCACTTTTATATTAGTGAGGTCGATGGCCCAAATCATGACATGTGGTGATTAAACAGTGCGTATTCACCCGATTTCTTTTTAAATTTCAAAATTTCATTTTAATTTCTATAGACCTTTAAAAATAGTCATTTCAATTTTAAAACTCCTTGATTGGTCCCATTAAGAGGCT
>CANXYI012166886.1:0-10621 GCA_948208565.1 Hura crepitans | reverse complement strand
AAAAAATGTAAACAACCTATGACACCACTAACCTATTTCGTACATCAAACCTAAAAAAGAAGTGACATACTACCAATATTCAAACTATACTATATGAGCACCCATAAAAGGAATTAAATCCTTTCATTATATTAAAACATACTTTACATGTTTAATGTGGTAAAAACTTGAATTATCAAAAACCAATTTTGTGAATATTAATTTGTTCCCTATGTCAAAAATTCAGCACCATAGTGGCTGTACCAGAACACTATCCCAAATGGTAACTTGTTAAAATAAACACTTCTATAAATTTTCATCACACTCCAACATCTTTTGGGCTTATCTAACCCTCCATAACTTAACACAAGGCAATGTTCCACAAGTGCACATAAGGAAGAGATATCATACAAGTCATGCAATCTTATGAATGCTTTTAAAGAAAGAAAAAAATAAATGTGAAAGATCTGTTATGTAAAGTTTTCAAAACTTAATTACCAATTACAAATTAAATACTAGGCCCAATCCCTTATATACACAAGAGTGCTATCTTATTTATTACATCACTAAAAATTGTACAAAAAAATCAAAATACACTAAATTGTAGCTTATTGATCTCTTATGGTACCGAGGCTTTGACTCTAACCTATAGCTTTTACTAATGCATCATAAAAATAGAATGATGTGCCAAACTTTTACTTGGTGGTGTATTCATCTTAATATCTATAAATACATACAATCACGAACATACACTTTGTGATTATGATCATCTTATAATAAATTAAAATATGACTTAATATACATGGTAACATAAAACTTATAAACATGAGAAATGAGATTTTATTATATACATCCCAAATAAGAATTCACCATATTAACCATCCATGTAAGTCACATAACATAACATATATAAAGCCACATTTAGGCAACATACCATATTTCTAAACCAATTTATTAATAAATTATTTCTTAACATATGCCTCTACCTAAAAATAACTATCCATAAACTAGATAGAGAGGTTACTAGGCCCCAAGGCCACATCGATCAGTAAATCATATCTTAGACCTATAGGTCTCATCAATCTAAAAAAATCATAACAAGGACCAGAAGGTTTCATCGATCCAAAAAGTTGTAATGCGGACCCATAGGTCTTATTGCACCTAGAGGTATGCTAGCAACTGCCTAAACTACCTAGGTTATTAGTCAACCTATCCAATCTAGGTTATCTCATTGTAAAGGGCATTATTAATTTATTGATTTCATTCCTTTAATTCAATTAACAACACCTTCTTTGATTTATGACCATATTCATATCATGACCATACTTTTGACCTAATAGAGTAGTCACTACTATTTATCACCACAATAGTATGTATCACTTAATGGAACATTAATAGATGATTTATGCACCAAAAACATCACATGACCATTTCAATCGTAAATTAGGATAATCATGGTTTAAGCTAAAATAATTGCCTAGCCACATACAAGCATCATAACAACTTTCCATTATACATTGCAGAACTCACATATAACTTGAAAATATCAATCTACATCATAAATAAATACTATTAATTCAATCATACATTAGGCTTTACACTAACATAACATAACTTATACATTCATAACAATAAAAAGAGAATTCAGATCCCCTATAGGCACACACATCTACTAGAAATAACATACTCATTCACTTACACATTCATAATTTCCATTATCAAGCATTTATACGTAAAACATAAATTAACTATTCATATATAAGCTCCCTATAAATTTTAGCCCCAACACATTCAAGCCCTCAAACATTTTGTTAACCAATATAACATGTCAATACACACTTAATCTCACACATTTATACATAATATCATTAATTGCTCATAACTTCCATAAGCTTAAATATCATAAATATGTATTATCAATAATTAAATGCTCACACACACACATTAAATTTACATACTAAGATGAATAAACATAGCTAAATAAATTAAAACCCTTGCCTAAAACTAGCTCACACATTCTCATTTCCTTTTGAAGGTCAGTTAATGATTTCGTCTATGAATACAAATAGGCTTAACTTAGAAAAATTGTAATAAATCAAATACTTATCCAAAAATCAATATAACATTATATAAACTTTCTTAGGCACCCATAAAATGTAGGAAAAATATCAAAACTAAAAAATACTTACCCAATCAAAAAGTGGTTACTATTCATCAAAGACTCAAGACCATAAAATCATTTGTTTTTCTTCAAATCTCAAGCTAGGATTGGTGATTAGAGGTTTTAGAGGTTATATAGGTGACTTTGATTCATGAATTGAGGGATTCATTTAAGGGAGTAGAAAAAAAGAAAAGAGGGAGTTTTAAGAGACGCTATCATCTTTTATAAGGGATAGGAGAGGAAGGAGAGAACACTATTACAATATTGATAAAAAAAAAGTAAAATGTTTTGACCTATTTATATATGTGTAAAATTAATCAATTTATTTTCTTTCTTCTGCTTTGTTTAATTTTCCCCTTTTTTTGTATATTTTGAATGCCTCAATAAAAACCCCTAAAATCATAAAAATTCAAATTCCATAGGCCTCTAAAAATCCAAGCTTGAAAATCAAGAAAAATAGATAAAACATTATTTAATAACTTAGCCTGATTTTCGGTAAACATACCTCTCAATATTTAAAAATTCCAATTTCAATGCTAATAAACTATTTTGAATACTTAAGTATTAAGTTGTATTGGTCTCAAATTATTTTGAGTGAAAATTGAATTATTTTATGATTCAGTTTTGCCTATAGTACTATTCAAAGGACACTGTCGTAAAATCAACTTTTGCATTTTTAACCACCATAATGATTTCAAATTAAGTCTATATTTTTCCTAAAATTCTTTTATAATTTGTACTTCTCATTGGTCTAATTAGTGCGACTTGATTTTTGGGAAACACTATTTATCCCAAAAGTACAATTCATAAAAGTCAGGATTTTTTGGGATGTTACGCACACATACTATAAGGGATACACTAACTTAAACAACATCAAAATACTCTTGAGAGCATCTATAAACCTTCTCTAATCTTTTCCCCTTGCTTCCTTTGCAACTCCTTTTAAACATAACCTCAATCCACAATAAAAAAATTCACAATATTTAAAATATGCCTCCAATCAGTAAATCAATCGTATAAAACTCTTATTGGCACTTTAAAGACACCTAAAAAATTATAGAACACCTAAAATAGCTACTCATGCATTATTTAGTTACTATTCATCCATAACCTCAAAAAATTCACAATAAATATAATAGACATCAAATTCTCAAATTGACTGGATAAATCTCTTTTTAGTATCCAATTACATTTTAGAAAAATATCAAAACTTGAAAAAAAAACCTTTTTTTCCATACATGGTTACTATTCATCCACAATACTAAAAAATTAATAAAAATTTAAATATACATCCAAATTAAATTCCAAATGAATATTTCTTATTTTGAAACATCAAATTAGTCTAAAATAATTAAAAGTAAAAAATAATCACTTTCTCAATTTCAACTTGCTACTCACCTATGCACAACCCATTCAAATTCCTCATAAATTCCTTTAGTAGAAGCCTTAAATTTGATGTTTAGACCATGTAGAAGCTAAATCATATAATTAAGTGTTGATTTCGTGCGAGGTTTTGGTGGAAATTTCTAGAAGAAAAGCTTCAAAAGACCTAAAATTGCTTTTCTACCTTTCACACGAAAGAGAAGAAAAGAAGAAGAGAAATGCTACTAGAAGTATAAGGTTTAGCTATTAGAAATTAGGTTTATATACCTGTAATTAGTGGCCAGGATTAAATTTTAGAAAAAGATCCAAGGGCCTATATTAAAGCCTAAGAATAAATCCTTTATTTTCTTGCTTTAATCTTCTCTTTATTCTTGTTCACCCATTCCTCCATTCTAGGATTAATTTACATATATTATGATTCCAAATAATCATACACATTATTCCTTAAGATCCCCAAAAAATTTATGCTCAAAAATCGAGAAAATTAAATTAAAATCACTACTTTTATCTTTACCTGATGTTAATGTTTTAATTTGGAATCCATACTTCACTTAAAAATATTCTAATAACCACATTTAACCTAATTAAAGGTTAGCATACAAAAATAGTGAAGACCAACTTTTACTCATTAACATGCCATTTGGTTAATATGAAAAACTGTGAAGTCAGACTTTCAACATGAACTGGACAGTGGGTTAATATGCAAAACAATTAAGTCAAACTTCTTTTATTCGTAATACTTGTGTTTTAAGGTGTTACATTTCTTGCCCTATTAAAAGAAATTGCATCCCTAAAATTCTTGAATAATCTTCCATACTTGCATACTGACCCAATACATATCCTCTACTCATTAGAGTTTCAAGTCTCATATAACTTTCTTGTTACTAGTTGAACTTATAATGACCTTTTTTATCATCCAAAACTTAAGCTTATCTCTCATTTAGCCATTCATCATATCTAATGTTGATATTTTCATTACTTATCCTCTTAGGCATTTCATAAGATGCCATAACACATATGTGCTTAGTCCTTTAAAACCTTCATTATTTTAGTATATCTCCAATATATCTATAGTCACTTATATGTTTTTATCTTTACATGAATAAATAATCATGCTTCTGCTAAGCCACTCGAAATCCATAGGTTCTTAACAATAATTTCCTATCCAAATAACCATCATTATGACTCTTGATCAATTTTAACCCTGTAGAACAAATTCCATTGGTCTTCAAAGCCTACCTTCTTCTATAAGTCATACTATCATTTTCCAACATATTTCCATCATATCTACTTCAATCTAATCTTATTTCTTTCATTGGATATGTGTATCCTATGAATTTCTCACATAATTTAGGCAAAATATGTATATATGATGTATATGCTATGGTTATGCACTTATGATATTGTAAATGATGATAATGATGTAATACAATAATGTATACTTTTATGCTTATGATACATAAGCATCAAATGGCTTTAAATCATAAAGGATTAATAGGTACACAGAGAGCTTTAACTCCTAAAATCTTTGAACACTCTACAATCACATTTACTTTACATTCACTTTTCTTTTAAATCTTTCCTAACTAATACCTAATAGGTTCTCTTTAATTCCATAATCATCATGCTATTCTCTCTTGCATATTTATAGCCTATGTCTTAACATTATTCTCCTCTTCATACATCTATTATTAGCCTATCTCAAACCATAATCTTGGAATCTTATGGTAATTTATCTTTTACTATAATACCCCGTACTAGATTCCCGAATAAACCCAATAAGTGGTGCACTTTCCACTAAGTCACCCATCTTGAAATTTCTCCCCTACTCATTTGTTTATTTTTTACTTATACAGTAATATTTAATTATATCTGACTCTAAATTTAGTCTTGTTTAATCTTACATACTATCTAAGGTCATATCATATCAATCATGCCAATATTAGCCACTTATAGGTCAATCAAGCATAATCTTAAAATCTAACAACATAACAGCTGCCCGAGTCTCTAACCAAAATTTACACACCTATAAAACACTTTAAAATCTCAAATTATATCACTTGGACCCTTTTGGTTCCCTATTTCTAAACCTAACATCAATATTCTATCAGTTTATGCCCATAGGTATCAGTCCACGATCAAATAATCACAAATATAGAGCCTAAGGCTCACAACCCATATCATCAAGTAAGAGTAATCAAATGTTCAAGATAGACTGGTGGAAACTTATTACAAAACACTGTCTGTGACATAAATAGAACCACTAATATAGTACCCCTTCCCCACTTATGTACATGAGTTCAAAATTGTATACCAATATATAGCAACCTTACTCATATGTCTTTTGAACCTTGACTACATGCACTCTGAGGCCATCTATAGGTTCTGCTTACCTATACACCAAAATTGGTACACTGACTATATAACACTCAATGGTAAACTCAAACATTTTAATCATGTCATATAAATTGTCATGCATTTCAACATTAGTAGAAATCATTTATTCAGCTAGATTATTATATCTTTAGTTAACATTATGTTTATCAAAATGACCACATTACCTTGCTTGTATAATTATTAGTTACATGCTAGATACTATCTTAAATTTCCTTATCTCAAGAATATTTGCCACTATCAGTGATAATACCTTTTTGACTCAAGTTACTAAACTAATAATTGGCTATTTGTACAAAATGACTAAAACACCTCTGTTCTTGTCTTTAACCAATTTATTGCTTATGCAGCCATTTATAATTAATATATTATAAAATTAGGCCCTTGCTAGGTATAATATTCTATTTATTTAATTTATTAGGGCGGTACATGTTATATATGCAAAATTACCAATTTTCCTTATACCAATTCATGTCATAAATCAATCATTTAATTATTATAACTCAAGCAACTCACGTATATCACCTATTATTACTAATAGAATGCATAAATCACACTAATTAGGTCAATAAATACTGCACATGTAAAGTTACCAACATGCCTCTATATGTGTATGGTCCAATTAATCAGGTGATTGTGTCATATTATGCCTTGTATCATATTCCAATATCATAGATAATTTACATTTTTCTTATTTAATTTATTTTAGATGGCCTATCTAGAAAGATAACATAGGCATACATTGGACCAAGAGAGAGTAAAATAAATCATATAGTGATCTTCATCTTGGACACTAACCACTGTATCAACCTGATCACACAAATGCCTACAGCTAAGTCTAAATGATTGACGAGTGAAGTGGTCCTGTGGGACCTATGCCACTGCAACCGCGAAGATCAAGTAAATATCCACAGCTAAGTCTGACTATCTGACTAGTGCAGTGGCCCTGTAGGACCTACATCATTGCATAGGCAATGATCAAGTAAATGTCTATAGCCAAGTCTGATTGTTTGACTAGTACAATGGTCTTGCGGGACCTATGTCACTGCATTGGCAAAGATTAAGTAAATGTCCATAGCCAAGTTTGATTGTTTGACTAGTGCAGTGGTTCTGCAGGACTTACACCATTGCACTAGCAAAATTTAATAATTGGCATCAGGTGGTAAAAGAGGAAAGTTGTTTGTAGATTAGACTAGTATAGTGGCCCTAATATGGACTTAAGCCACTATATCGGCCTTATTAGAAAAGCAAACAGTGTAGCAGCTGCTAAAATCCCTAAGTTAAGTGGTTAACCCATTTAGTGAGTGTCTATCTAATGGGCCAAGCAACTCAATTTCTATTTATTTCTTTACTGATTAACCTCTTATAATATTCTTAAGCCAAAAATAGATAGTTGTAAATTTCATCACATAATTAAATTTTTTCTAAGTTTGGTATAGCCACAATTAGGCTGTACTAGGTAAAATCTCATAAGAATTTTCAAGTATTAAAATGGCCAAAAAATTAAGGTATATTATGCTTGAATTTATTCCATAATTATTTCCCAATTATTTGTCATTTACTGTCTAGTGGTATTTTTGATTTAGGTAATGGTCAACTAGACAGTTATAGGTCATTATGACCATATTTCAATAGGCTTTTTTATGTTCATTTCTTCGCCTTTTTCAGTGCAGTTTTCAACATTATTTTCACAATGTTCATAAGCCCTAGGCCTCATAATCATTAGGCCACTTCTAAGGCCAAAACATAGGCATAAAGCCACCATACAAAATCACATTTTTATAGCCCTAATAGGCACTAAGTATAGGCATATTACTTACTTACAAGCCATAGCCCTTAAAGGCAAAGCCACTTTCAAACCTTAGTCTAGTCAAGTACAAGTTCATTTTACATGCTAATTCTTAGTTACACTACATGCCATTTTAATTATGTATATTCAACTATTTTTATGCTTATCAAATTAGGCTAAACATACTCATACTATTATGCCTTATCATGCATATACTTTACACATATGTTGTTAACCTTTTCATGCCATTTCTATTCATAAACATCTATGTTGTCAAGATTATTCCATATTCAAGACTAATTAAATCAAAATAAATTTAACCATTTTAAGTCCAATACATCAAGCTTTAAAAGCATTGATCTGCTTTAAGTAAAATAGCCAAACTTACTTACCATTTTCCTTAACAATGGTTTCAGGTAGTGTGGTAAATAACCTTAAATCGAGCACTCACTTCACCTTATTTATACAATCAAATGCCTTTACATAACCACAACACATGCACATACACATAAGTCCACTTTCATGCTATTCTAAGTGAATTATCTAAGCATATACCTCGGCGATTGGTCAAATCTCATTCACACATATGTAAACCAACCCATTTACATGCCAAGTCCACATTATACATGAATTAACCCAAATATACACATTAATCTAACTTGATCTTTATTGGACCATGCTTAATCACATGCCAAACCAAATAGCTATATATGTACAACTTCTATTCTAATACCATAAATAAAAAAACATTCTTCTCTAACGCCTCAATTAAGCATGTTTGACATCAATAACCCATGTTAGGCTTTCAGATTCTTAATATTAACATGTTAGATGTGCTATAATCTACACAACTACAAGGTTATTCATTAGCATTCATTTTTCCTAACAATGTTTTGACCTTAACCTTACCTAAATTTAATTGACATATACTCTGCTTTTTGCGTTAACCCTTTCAGCTAATAAGCAAGGTACACCTTCATAAAGCCCATTCTCTATTTACAACTACTGCATGGACATTCTTAATGCAATTCCAGCCATAATAGTTAAACAACATGAAGTGAATATTTGAATTCAATTACTTGATAAGAAGATCATCCTTCTAGCCTTCAATCCACAAGCTATCCAGCCCTCAATTCTAGCCCCTATGATAGCCTCTCATTTGCTTTTCTAGCCATTTATGCCTCAATTCCCCTAAAACAAAGGTCACACTCATCCCCATAGATGTTAGGCACCATAAAGAAGTATTTTTAGCCAAAAGAAACTAGGAATATCCAAGGAAAAGCCATGGAATCTCACCTTGGACACTTGTTGGACTGCTTCTAACCCTTAAACCTTTGGTGAATTTTAATTAATTCTTGAGAGCTCCTTTTGCCTCCATTATTTTTTTAGAATTTTCCTAACATTTCAAGATGAATTTAGAAACTAATAACTTATAGAAATGGTTAAAGAAAGGAGAAGAAAATCTCTCATTTCCCTTTATGTGGCATCAGTTCTAGCAGGGGAAAGGACGAAATTCCTCCTCTTTTATTTAGTGGAAAATCCACTTGTCTAGTGGCTTTGCCACTTGGCATGGTCCTACACTAGCTAGCAATGTGTGGGTAGGGCCCCTAACTAGCCGAACTATTTCAAAACGGATTAATTTTCAAAAA
Source organism: Hura crepitans (assembly GCA_948208565.1). NCBI lineage: Eukaryota > Viridiplantae > Streptophyta > Magnoliopsida > Malpighiales > Euphorbiaceae > Hura > Hura crepitans. The sequence goes on along the minus strand of CANXYI012166886.1, from coordinate 1,266 downwards.
AAATTTGAAAATTCACCAAAATTCACATGGAAGCCAAAAAATTACATGTTTGTTTTAAAATTCATATTTTAATCTCCTCTATATGCTCATAAATGTTTGCAACCAAATTCCATCGATAGTGTAGTTTTCAGACTACCTTGATTTGCGTGGCAACTTTAAAAATTATGAAAATTTGCAAACAATCTCGAACTTCAAAAATTCTTTCACCAATGAACTCAGTGGAATTTTTAAGCTTAAAGGTATGATGTTTTAAGGTCCATCCAAGCACATCTTGAGTCATTCCTGACCCGACTAAATTTTATCAAATAGATCAGTAGCTTACTGCGTAAAATGAATTATTAGTTTTGCTAAATTTTTAAATTTTTCCTTTTTCATCATTTTAAGGCCCCTCGAAGTTTCTTAACCAATGCCGTCACTTTGGTTTATGTGCAAGTGACCCGACATCCCAAGCACACTTCCTGGACCTAGTGGCACTATTCACGGAGCCTTAAAACATGAGCATTACATTTACCTTTACTTCTCTTTGAGGTCATACAAATTAATTGTATCCATGTCCTTTCTAATACCAAATACCATATGATCTATCCTTGTCATCATACTATATAATTTATATAACTTTAGTTCTTTGGCACACTTATATTATTTATACTCTTTCTGCCTCTGAGGAATGCCTAAACCAGAGCTCTAATACCACTAAATGTGACAATACTTACCCAATATAGTCCTCGAACCTAAATAAGGAAGGACACATAACCATCACCTATCTTATTCCTTGTCCAGTTTACTTAAAACCTTTTTCCTTTTTAACCTACTAGATATCCTTTTATCATACACAATAGCTCATAAATAATCATATATCAACACCCATCAATATCATGTGCTCATATATACCCATATCACAAGTTCATATAATCCATTTTAATTTGTTATAGGCCTATAATAAATACATTAGTATACAAAGGAGTGCTCATATGCTATTTCTTTTCTTAGTACATATATGAAACAAAAACAACATAAATTATATCATCTTTAAAACCCCAAAATCTTTGTGGCCTGAAGGTTCATCATTTTGAGGTATCCAAAAGCCTGCAAATCATAAACAAATGATGCGTTAAGCTTTACAGCTTAGTGGTGTATCCAGTATAGTAAGGCACATTCCTTTTCTTTTCCATTTTTATTAAATACTTCAAATTATAAACATTCATAATATACTTGTCCACTATGTTAAGAGTCAATAATACAACATGTATAAAAAGGCATAGATAA
>CANXYI012166872.1:0-11763 GCA_948208565.1 Hura crepitans | reverse complement strand
TGAGATATATGAGGCCAATGATATTATTATGTACATCATAATGATATAATGAAGCATGATTAGTGAGCTTTATGGCCGAAGCTTGCAATGTATGTTATGATCTGATTGTAGTCATAGATATATGGCCAAAAATAGTAAGGTGTTTATGAGATGATATGGTAGCATAATTTTTTGTTTGAAGTTCTAAAGAATATATATTATTATTATTCTAAAGAATATATGTTCATGTTAAGTAACATATGTATAGGTGTTTATGTAAGCATGTAAACGTATGTGTAATTTTGTATGTTAAATGCATATGATGAAATATGATGGGAATCTAAAGACTAATATCATTCCTCAGTTGGTCATTAGTTGGCCAAACCTTCTTTGAAAATTTACTTAAGCATCTTAAAAATGGTGAAACCAAAAAAAAATATGGTGATTAGCCTATACAAGTTAAAAACCTAGATTGGATAGGATGACTGAATAATTAGGGGTTTAGCAACTATTAAAGTAGTTCTATAACTAATGTTATAACCTACGAGACTAATATTGATTTTTATGACCTATAGGTCTTATGATGAGTTTTTTGTCCTTTCATAGTCTTGATGACCTTTGGGTTTGGATTGCTTGAATTTTATAGTCCTGATGACCTTCGAGTCTAGATTTCTAGGCTTTAGTGGTCTTGATGGCCTTAGTGGCTCGAGTATACCTATTATCCAATATAGTTTCATGTTTTCTTAAGTATATGCATAAAAAAATTTTTAATATTGAAGCTTAAGTTAAAATAAAGTTTAATAATTGATATTCAACATGGTTGTTAGATGTTTTGCTTATGATAATGTGTATACTTTATGATGTTTGATACATACACATACATCTAGCATTTGTGATTACATTCTATATACATATATCTGTATATTTCTTTGCCATCAATATAAATGTATGAATATGAATGTGTGTGCACTTAAATTTCCTTAATTACACCACTAAGCAATTTTGATTTGTGCATCATTTTATTTGTAATGCATAGGTTAAAGAACTATATTAGAGTCAAAGCCTTAATATCTACTCTAGATAAAGAGAAGAATACTTTTGGGTATTTTATGGTTCTGTATATATATTATGTGATGTAATTAAGTAGTGGCACTTATATGTAGCATGGGAGGGATTGGGCCGAATCTAGGATGTAAATGTTTTTAATAACTTTTAAAGTAAAGTTTAAATTGTATTGTATGCTCATATGATATCTTTTCCTATTGTATGTTGGTACTTTTGTAATGATTAATTATAGATAGTCAAAAAGACCAATTTGAGGTCAAAATGTTGTTTGTGATATAGAAAAGTGTTGTTTTAAACTTGTAGGTTACTATTCACTTTGGGATAGTGTCTTGGTATAGTCATTATGCTACTAAATTTTCTACATGAGCTTCCTAAAACTGTTTTCAAATCTTGTAAGCGAATTTTTATTTTTTCACATTATCAAAACTTTAACAAATAATTAAATAATATAAAAAATGTTTTAATATATAATTGGTTTTAAAGAAAGTAAGTTCGGATAACTCTTTACATGTTGCTCCTTATTTGAGTCTGCTAATCAAATTGGGTAAAAGGTGTCGTAGAACACCTTCTTAAATGTTTCAAGTTAAAAATAATAAATTAAGTTATTTTGTACTCTAAAAACTATGATGATACGGTACCATTATATGTCATGTAAAGTGGATTAACTTAACTTTCAAGACGTAAAGTTTGAGTGACTAGATGCCCAATTTGTGTGACTTAATTCGAACTATCTAACATGCTTCTAGGTTTAAAATTTGCATTATGTGGTTCTTCGGGGACGACTAGTTCATTTATTAGACTTGATGCTTGTATACTTGATTGTTGCAAAATAAAAGTTGGAATACTTGGCAGATAGAAGTTGATAGATGTAAGATAGTTAATGGTAATAATGCTTTTAGAATTAAAGGCATTCCTCTATAATTAGGTTTCAATTTCTCTACTGCATTTGACTATAATTTCCATAGTGTTATTTCTTAAAAAAAAGTGAAAATAATAACCATTATGAATAAAACACTTTATCATTAATATTAAAACGTACACTCTTAACATCATTAATATAAAACTTTATCATCAATAACAATAACAAATTATTTATAAAAGTGGTATAAGGATACAATACTTTCAAATTATACATACATCTTAACCTAATAGATATCAATGTCTTCTTCCTTATCATCCTTATTGGTTTATTCTTCAAATTCATCCATCTTGCTCTTCTGAGGTCCTTCTTAGAATTCTTCCTTAGTATCATGATTGATTTCAAAGAATTCTTCCTCATCATCATTGAGTAGCCATTATGCTACTAGATTTTTGTTAACCTTAATAGTAAAGTCTTATATATGTATTGACATAATAATGACATTACAGCTACACATGGGCCCCCGATGCTCATGATGTAAGCATATAACAGGGAAATGGCTAAAATATAGTAAGATAGATTAAAGTGTTATTTCTTATTCAAACTACCAATTGTTCAATTAAAGAGAGTCACAATGTGCCATCCCTTATTGAATTCGGCTACTATGTCAAGTTATGAGTGTCACATTATCAAAGAACATGCACTTAAAAATCCTAAGGCTATGAATTGTACTTCCTGGGATATGAATAGTGTTTCTTAAGACATGAGTAAGACTAATCTTAGTGAGTGGAAGTATTAATCATAATAAAATTATAGGTGAAATTTGAAGTTAAAATGCAGTCATTTAAATGGTTAAAAATGATAGTTAAGTTTTTACAACAGTGTTTGGGAATAGTGACCTAGTGTAAGTTGAACTATAAAAATATTTTGTTTTTGCTTAAATTGACATGCGATTGATATAACCTAGTACTCAAATATTCCAAATAGTCAATAGGCACTGGAAATGAAATTTTTTTATATTTCAAATTATTTTTACTAAATTAAGTAAAGTTCAAAAGCTACGTTTTTATCGATTTTTCTTGATTTTTAAGCTCGAGTTTTAAAGGTTTATAGAACACGGTTTATGTCATTTATGGGGGTTTAAATTGATATTAATTAAGGTTAGAAAGATGGAGAATCATATTAAATAAAGGCAAAAGATGGTTTTGAATTATTTTAAGTCATAAGTATAAATATGGTCAAATGGCTTAAAAATGGGTCAACCTTTAAATAGTAGCATCTTCCTTTTCCCCTTTTCCTTTTTTTGGCCGATGCCATTGCTAAGTGAGAGGGTTTCAATTTTTTTTCTTCTTTCATAAATTCTAACACCAAATTGAGCCATCCAAATAATAAATTCAACCCTCTATGACCTCTAGACCTTAATTATAGCAATAATTTTAAGAAAAATAAAAGGATTTTCAAGGTTTTGGGTTGTAGTGAATAGTAACAAGGTTTTATTCAAGTAAGATTTTTTGGCTTTTTATATTTTTCCCATGTTCCTTAAGTGCCTAAGAGCACATATATAAAGTCATTTTCATATTTTAATCTACTTTTGATTTTATATGGATTTTTTCGTAATGAGTTAGTTTTTAGTTGTAAAGCAATTTGAGAGAGCAAAGACAAGGGTAAAAAGGAGGTGTAGTCAAGCTTGTAGGTGTATTTTGAACTCTAAGTAAGTGTAATCAATGAAATTTAATGTGTATGTGTATGTGCATTTATGATAAATTGTATGTGTAAGTGTATGTAATTATGTTAAATGGCATTTAATGATCATGAAATATATATGAATGTGGTTAGCTGATATTATGGCTACATTTTTTTATGCTTTTGGCATGGTTGAATGTATGGAAAAGGTGTCTTAAGATGTTGGCTGAATGGCCTAAAGAGGATGTGGGCGTATGTGTTGTGAATTATGTATGCACATAGAGTTTTTTTTCTTATGAGTGATGTTAAGTATTTATGTTATGCTTGAGATGCTTACATGTATTATAGAACTATGGGACTATGTAATGGCTAAATGGTTCATCATCCATGGTTGAGACATTTGAAGCCATTGATGTTACTATTATGCATATCGTAAAGATATAAAGAAGTATGCTTAGTGAGCTTTATGGCTGAAGATTGTAATCTATGTTATGATTTGATTATAGTCATGGATACATAACGAAGAAGAGTATAATGTGTATGAGATGATATGATAGCATAATTTATGTTTAAGGTTTTAAAGAATATATGTTCATGTTATATAACATGTGCATAGGTGTTTTTGTAAGCATGTGGAGATATGTGTAATTTTGTATGTTAAATGCATATAATGAAACATAATAGGAATTTAAAGACTAATATCATTCCCTGGTTTGTCATTGGTTAGCCAAACCTTCTTTAAAATTTTAAGCTATATCAAATGGTGAAACCAAAAAAAAATTTAGTGATTAGCCCGTAAAAGTTAATAACCTAGAATGGATAGGTTGATCGATCAACTAGGGGTTTAGCAACTACTAAGGTATTTTTATACCTAATGTCATGATCTACGGGTCTTATGTTACTTTTTATGACCTACGGGTCTTATGATGAGATTTCTAGGCTTTCATAGTCTTGATGAACCTAGGGTCCGAATTGGTAAATTTTAATAGTCCTAATGACCTTCGAGTTCAAATTTCTACGCTCTAGGGTCCTGATAGCCGTAGTGGCCAAGGTGTTCCCATTATCCATTATTGTATGTTTACTTAAGTATAGGTATAAACATGTTTAATATTAAAGCTTAAATTAAAATAAAGGTTAATAATTGATAGACAACATGGTTATTTGATGTTTTACTTATGATAATGTGTAGGCCTTATGATGTTTGAGACATACCCATATAGCTTGCATTTGATATTACATTCTATGTAAATATATTTGCATATTTCTTTGCCATTAATATACATGTACGAATATGGATATTTGTGCACTTAAATTTCTTTGATTACACCACTGAGAAATTGCACTTAGCACAATGTTTTATTTGTGATACGTAGGTTGCAGAACTAAATTAGAGTCAAAGCTTCGATATCTACTCTAGATCAAAAGAAGAATACTTTTTGGTATTTCGTTGTTCTATATATATATATATATGTGTGTGTGTGTGTGTGTGTGTGTGTGTGTGTGTGTGTGTGTGTGTGTGTGATAGAATTAAGTAATGGTACTTGTAAGTAGCATGAGAGGGATTGGTCATAATCTGGGATGTAAATGTTTTTAATAACTTTTAAATGAAGTTTAAACTATATTTTATGCTTTTATGATATCTCTTCCTATTGTATATTAGTGCTTCTATTATGTTCAGTTATGGATGGTCAGGAGGAGCAATTTAAGACTAAGACATTGATTGTGATATGTAGAATTGTTGTTTTAAACCTATAGGCTACTATTCATTTTGGGATTATATCTCGATATAGTTGTTATGCTATCAAATTTTCAACACAAGGTTTCTAAAACCATTTTCAAAACTTATAATTTGCTAAATGATATAACAAATGTTTTACTTTATAATGGGATTTAAAGAAAGTAAGTTTAAATAAAACTTTGTATATCACTCCTTGTTCAGGTTCCCTGATCAGATCAAGTAAGGGGTGTCACATTTGGTGGTATTAAAGCTTTAGTTTAAGCATTCCTTGGTGTTTAAGGGTTATATATGAGTTTTTCAATAGGCTTCAGAAATATGCATCACATAATAGTATGATATTGAGGCTTATAGTCTATTTTTTGTTCTATAAATTAAAGATGAGTTCACCTACACCACATAATGATGAGGAGATCAAGAGCCATGCTCTAATAATAGTTTGTCAAAAGGCTACTAGGGTCGAGACTATTTCTAGAAGTGATGCTAGGTAGTCAACTTTAGTGGCTTAAGTACTGTCAATTTTTTCTTTAGGAGATATTGGATTTGTTGAGACTAGTCATAGCTATAGCACCTCCACCACTTTCACTAGTTTAGCAACAATACTGCTACCTTAAACTCTCTAAAACACTTATCTTGAGAGGATAAAGAAGATAAGAGATGAAGACTTTAAGGGTAAAGGACTGCCAAATGTTAATAAGGTAGAGTACTAGATAGCTAGGACCGTCAAGATCATGTAATAGCTAAGGTGTGCTTATGAGAAGAAAGTCATCTAAGGAAGCTTTTAAGTTATGGGATGCCTTGACTATGGTGCCCTCTGCCCGATCCATATACCAAACCCAAACGGGAGATATGTGCTTGTAAAACGATATCCAGTTCCATTATCTAAAATCCCTTAAAATTTAAAACTTTTATATAAAGAAACATTTCTTTACTCAAATATGAATTAAAACATTAAAAACCTTTTTGGCACATAAATCGAGGTAAATATTGGGGTCATCACATCTAAAATTTGACAGTTTAACGGTTGTAACGTGACACTTTCCCAAATTTTTACCTACTTAAAAACACTTCTATAAACTCAATAAACTTATCTCTAACTCCAATGGGTCCTCCTGACCCTTCAATCACAGCACAAATGCAATAAGCCTTAAGCTTTCCACAATCAATAATCTCACATGCAATGCCATTAATCAACACATAATAAGTGAGAAGTAGAAAAGTAAAATCCATAGTTAAAATATTTTGAGTATAAAAACCCACTACAAAACACAAATTAGACCTAATCCCTCTTGGATCACAAGAGCACACAAACTATATATAGCCAATACATTTACATCATCACTACTATTACAAAAAGAGTACAAAAATACCCATGCAGGGGTTATCTTCATGTCTCCTGACATGTAGAAGCTTTGGCTCTAATCTACTACCCTGTTACCTACGCATTGCAAACAAGCAATATGCTAAGCTTTTGCTTAATGGTGTAATCACTTTAACTTGTACAAAGTTAGTTAAGCATGCCTATATATTCACACAAGCAATATTTGATTTTAAAATGACAAACATGCATATTCGGTGTCTTAAAAGCAAACATGCACATTTTTTGCAATACTTATACCTTTAAATATCCAATATGCCAAAAATCACAAACATTATGTAATAAGGAGTTATAGGCCATAAAGCATAACATATATTAAATAATCATCATAACACTTGTAAGAAATCATATCATAGTCATCCATTGCAAATAATAATGACATATATGTTTTTCGGGTCATAATTGCCATTATGCACACATAAACTCATATATGTATATCATAACTGTCCATATTAATGTTTTGAGTTATATTAACATATAATTACCATTTATTATCATACAAATGAAAATAAACACATTTATACACCTTAAGACCAATTTTGAGTCATTCAACCCCTTTAAGTAATGCCTGTGCACTAAGGCTCCGAGAACGGTGCTCGAAACTCAAAAAGGGCACCCAATGTGCCGGATAACTTGTATGAATCCTAAGGTAGGGTACACTACCTAATAAACTACAAAGGCTTGAAAAAGGGTGAAAATGACCGCAATAAAAATTTTAGCAGAACTAATAAATTAATTTGGGCCGTATGCTAGCAGGTTATAGGCCCGAATCGAGTCAAGGTGGGAATGACCCAGGATGTGCCTGGATAGACCCAAAAATAGTGGACCCTATAACTTAAAAATTGCATTAAGTCCAATGGTGAAGCAATTTTTGGAATCGGAGGTCATTTGCAAATTCTCATAACTTTCAAAGTTGGCACGTAAATTGAAATAATATGAAAAACTGTCTTATCTAAGGAATTGGGCCATGATAATTTATGAGTATACAATTGGGATTAAATAAGGAATTTTAAAACAAGCAGTGTAATATTTCTATGTCGTTTGGGATTTTTTAGGATTTTAGCAGGACTATGATTTTCCTAAAATTTTTCTAGCCTAGGTCGCGAAGGAATTAGGCTGTGAAACTTTACATGCCTCTAATTGAATGTATTAGAGGATTTTAGAAACAAACATAACAATTTTTGGAGGTCCAAGTGGCTATATAAAAATTCCCAATATTTTGCTGCGAAATGCTCAATTTTTAATTTGGGTACTTCCAGATGGAATTTTGCTGCAAAACTTTGTAGGCATAAAATTGGGGTCAAATGATGATTTTAGGAACAAAAAGTTATTTTTTTTATAACTGTGTGATTTTTTAAAAATTCCCAAAGTTAATAGCCCTTATTTTTGGGAATTCGAATTTCGGGGTGCTCGAGAATCCTATAACACGAATTGAGGCTCCCCTAATCCTACTCAGCCACTAAACCATATGGCTAAACACTATGGTATCCATTTGGCCACCAATTTCTATTAAAATCATTTTTTTTATTTCTTTCCTTATCTTCTCGCACCTCCTTTGCCTTTAACTAGTGTTGGCCACGTCTCCTTCTTCTTCCTCCTCTATTCCAACATTTCAACTCTGTATTTTCATCTAAATGTCACTAAGGGATAGCCTTCTTAAGGATGAATTTAGGGTTGAAGGGGATGGAGCACATGAAGTTTCCAAAGGCTCACAAGGTGGCAAGGAGTAAATAGAATTTTCATGGCAGTTAAGAGCTGAAATTTTTAAGTAACTCTTTTAAATTCTATTTTGAGGCCTTTGAGAGCTTCTTTTTCCCCCCAAGCATAATCAGAACCTAATATTGATGAAGTGTTTTTTGGTGATGGTGTTTTACGTGAGGTGAATTGGTAAGGACAACAATGAGCTATCAAGTGGAATGGAAGGGGGTAGTTGATGATGAAGTTAAAGATAGAAAGGAGCTGCTAAAATTTTAAAGGAAAGGACATAAGGTATGTGAATTTAATTAATTTGGAGTATGCCTTAATTCCTTCTTCTCTTTAATTTCATGGTTATGTGGTGATAAGGAAAAATTTATGGATTTAGTGTATGAGTTAATGTGTTAACCATGTGTGTGAACTTACTTATTGTCGAGAAGTTTTATTTCCTTTCTTGAGCATTTTGTGAACTGCTTTTAGGTGATGAGGGGGTTGTTTCCACATGAATTGGCTTAAAATTCTAGTAGCTAAAGTGATGTTGGAATTTAAGGGATTGGTAGGACATTGGCAATTGAAGTTATGAGAGTGGATTGCTAGTTGCCATGAGCATATGTATGTCCTTAGCTATTGTTTTATGTGTAGGAAGGAAAGACTTTAGTTGTGTATGGGGTGAGGGAATTGGTAAAGATGAGGCAACATTGTATGTGGGTGTGTAAGGTATAGCATAAACTCATGGATGGGAGGTCAGTATTTTGGTTTATGGTGGGTTAACGTGATGATTAACGGGCTGAAGTGGGAGGAATACACGTTTGTATATGGAAACCAAATAAGGAAGCCAAAAGTAGAGGGTATAATGTTGGCATTGTAGGTGTCCATTGGCCAAGGCTTGGGAGTGTAATTGTGGTTTAAATGCTTAAGCAACAACTTAGGACACATGCTAAAAATAGGGCATTGACTTAGGATAAAGCATGTGAAAGGTGGATTTAAGAACAAGTATGGGTATAAATAGATGTGCCTTGAAGGTAGAGAAATGAAAATGATAAACTCAATTAGTAACCTATAGGAGTGGGCATTGTGAGTGGCCAAGATATTGCAATGTAGTGATCTTGATTAAGTTACCTTGAAGCATAAGTCATGTATGATATATATATAAATTTACTAGAGGCTGATGTAAGGTGAACTTGAATGAAGCATTAATGTTTGTTATTTGTGTATATGGTGCCAGTGATGATAGTTACGTAATAAGTGTAAATAGAGGCATAAAGGGGCTTCACACATTAGGTAAGCCTCAAAAGAAATGGAGAAATAAATGCTATTATTTTTTTTGGCATGAGGCAAGGAAAAAAATAATAGGTGGTTGCTTGGGAATAATGGCATATAAATCACCTTTAAAAAGGATTAGGCCGAAAGGTAATTAAGGGGCCTAGAGTGTATACTAGAGTAGAGGTAATACAAGGATCATGAAAGATGTTAAGTATGGTATGGGAAAATTCATCTAAGTGGTAAATCAATTAAGTCATGCATGGGCTACATATATATTAACTTGAGGCTAAAAAGTTGACATGTATATTTAATGAAAATATATGTAGTGTATATTAATGTTGGTACTTAGGAACAGTAGCATTAAAAGAGTTTAATTATATATTGTGAGGGTTATACAAAATCTACTTATGAGAACTATGAAGTTAAAGTGATAGAAATTATATTTCATTAAAGTAACCAAGTGGCTTAAGCATAGAAGTAAAATAACATAATATTTTAAGTATGGAATATTGATAATATATGTGTAAAAATTAATGAACCTTATGTAAGGTATATATTTGATGAAGTACAGAAAAATAAAATAGCTTTGGCTTAAATTGCTTGATAAAATTTAGTTTAATATAGATGTTTAAATTAGCATGAAATAACTTAAGGATTGTTGTCCTAATGAATAAATATAAGTTTGAAGAAAGAACTTGAAAATTTGCTTATATTGAGACACAACATAAACTACGATAAAGTTAAAATGACATAAAATGTGACATAAATGTGTGCCCAAAAATAAATCGAGCTAAATATAGTTTGAATTTACTGGAGTTTAAAGGATCACATAATCCTATGAAAAATCAATAATGATAAGAAGACTTAAATAAAAAGCTAAAAACCTTATACCTTTACACTAATGGAATTTGAAATTTTTTCTGACCTTTTGGAAATATAAATAAATTGGCCTCAAGCCTATGAAAATATGAAATTGAGATTTTTGAGCTTATGAGGGCTAATTGTTGACATGGAATAGGCCATGAAGAGATGCCTAGAATGTAATGGCTATAGGCCTATGAACATAATAGGGACATTAACAACTATGAGCCTATGATAGTGATAAATACTTGAGACGTGACCCATAACTGTCCTAAGAAAAGGACTATTCCAGACTTAATTAAAACATTGCAAATAAAGTCAATACATAAGGAGTTGTGATATTAAATAAATAGCCTTAAACATACTTATGAATTGAATTTGAATTGGGCTTATAAAAATAGACTTAAAATTATCCAGTAGGACCCATATATGATTTGTAACTGCTCAAGTAAACTTTCAACTGTTAAAATAAATTTGTATATGATTGTTAACCACTTCTAAATATTATTAAAAGATGATGAGTAACGGAATGGCCCATTAGTTTGACACCCACTGGATGGGTTGACCGGTCAACTTAGGATTTTTGCAGCTACTAGTTTATTTAGTGGCTGGAGAGGTCTACGAACTGATCTCCATTATGTCACCCAATTATTAAGGTTATTTATTGGTGGCTAGAGAGGTCTATTGATAGATCTCCATTATGTCACCTAGTTATGCATAATTATTTATGGTTGGGCAAGTCTACAGGCTAATCTCTATTATGCCATATAATACTTGCATCTAGGGAGGCTACGGCTGATCTCCATTATGCCAATCAGGCCTATGCAGTAGCATAGGTCTAAAATGAGGACCACTGCACTAGTTATTCCCTCTAGGTCTAGTGTATTAATGTGTAGTCTACCTAGGGGGCCTAAGTCTAAACTTAATTATTATTATTACTCTTAATTGATTAAGTAGTTGAATGAATGGTTTAAAATAACTAATTAAAAGTGACACGCTGACTTAAATAGCCTCCTTAGATTGAGGAAAATTATAATTGAATCTGAATGACTATAATGTCCATAATAGAAGTAAAGGAGAATATGAGTGAGCCAAAGGAAATAATTAATTGAGATTAATACACAGACATACATATGAGTGTCTGGGAAATACAGTATGAGAAAAGTATATAATGTGTATAATATTAGCAGAGGCTATGTCTCTATTAACCTTAACATAGGGGTTAATTAGCTATATAAACCACTT
>CANXYI012166802.1:0-13137 GCA_948208565.1 Hura crepitans | reverse complement strand
ATGTTCTGTGATTATTGATTGGGATTTATTTGAGTAAAAAAAAATTATCTTTTGCTAGTACTTTTTTTAGAAAAGTCATGAAATTTTTATCATGTTTAAGGGACTTATAACCATGACCCCTTCATGCCATATGAATAATCTTATAGAAAACTTAGGCTAGATGCCCATTACCTCAGAGGATTAACAATCATAACACCTTATGTGGCTATATTTTATTTATAGCCTCAAAGTTATGACCTTTGAGTCCTATGTCTATGACCCTTCAGAAATAGCAACGTATTTTAAAAATCTTTTATATATTGTAATGTTTTTGAAAATTAAATTAAAGCTAATTTTTTTTAAAGAGTTTATGTAATAATTGAGGCATGTTTTGCATAAGTTATTGAATTAAATGAGATATAATTATGTGTGTAAAAGGTAATAACTTTAGTTTGGGAATTCTTTAATTTCTAAATAAAAATATGATAAAATATATGATGATAGACTACAATGAGATATAAGAATTTGAATATGATGTAAGGGCATGAGGTTTGAGAATATGAAGTTGAGTACTATATATTAACACAAGTTTAGCTTATGAACATATGTGATGATATTAATGTCATGAGTTTTGTCAAATGATCATATAATCACTATTAAGAAAATAAATTTTAAATGGATATTTGAACATAAAAGTAATGCCCATGTATTCTTAGACTTAAGATAGTGCTAGGATAAATTAGCATGGTAATAGGTATATATTAGTAGTATTATGTCTTTCATTACCTAATATTAGGGGTACAACTACATAAACCCCATTGGTATCATATAATAAGTGTGCTTAGTTAAGCAAATGTGACATTTCTTAGTACAGATTCATAAGCCCTATTTGTGGTACTGTACACTATATGATTTCATTACTTGTTTTGTGATATTACAAGTACAAACATGTAAGCCTTATTAGATAGTATACATATGTATAATTACCTATTATCTAGTGTACAATAGTCATAGACTTCAGTGGAATAGGTAAGCTAAATTAAAAATGGTGCATATTAAAGTTAATGTGATTGAATTAAATATGTTATACAAATATGTGTGTTTAACATAAACAAAGTGACATATGTCTATGAATCTATATTCCTATATAAGAATATGAGCATGTAATATCTTTGCTTATATGTTCAACCAAATTAAAAGGTAAGTTCAAGTGAGTTTATGAATAGATTGGGTGTCAATCATGACAATTTTAATAGTATTGAATTGTATGGTGATATTTGTAATTGCATTTCTTAAGTGAATAAGATTATATGATATTGAGGTAATCTAAGATTGTTTGTGCACCACTAAGCATGTTTTCCTTAACTTAATGGTTTTTTATGTCTAGAGGCATTGATAAAGGTGGGATTATATATGGGATCCATAATAGATTTGAATCATATCTTATTTGTATGAGTTATTTCATTTGAAGTGTTTTTAAATTTGTATTGTTCTTTGGTACAATTTGATTTACATAGGTATACTTTTAATAATTGATTTGTTTTTTAGTTGTAAATAGATTTGATTATGGCTTAATTTTAAAAGCTAGAGTTTAGGTTTATTTTTCATTATGAATTTGAGATTTAATTAAATAGCTTTTTATGGAAGCTTTTGATTTATGAAAGGAGTTTAAATATGACTAAGTATGATTGTCAATGTAAATGACAAATGAATTGGATATAATCTAGTGCCATGTGTGATCATTTTGATAGACTAAAGTCTTTGGCACATAATGTGGCAATCCTTTAATTAGTGTCTCTATACATCAGGGGGAGTGGCAGCACGTTTTATGGCATTAGAGCCTAGTTTTGTTTGGTCTAGACCTAGGGTTATGATTTCGTTACATGTATTAATTCAATAGTGTGATCTGTCTTGACATATCATTGTATCACATAAAAATAAGTTGCAACTCACTCATGTAAGTTCTCTCTATCAATTATAGGAAAAAAATGTTCAATAATACTATAAGAGCCATTGATGAAGAGGTTCAATGTAATGCTCAAAATCCCTAATTTTGTGAATAGTAATTTTGAAGCTATGAATAGTGTTTCCTAAGAAATTCGGTCACACTAAGGTGATCGAGAGGGAATACTAGTCATAAAACTATGATGGGTGAAATAATGGTGAAAACAAGTTTTATGGAGTAACCATTAAACCAATAAAAATTTTCATACCAATATTTAGTGAATAGTGAACTTAGTTTAAGGCGAGTGATAAAATTTTCTAGATGTGCTTAAAAGGAATAGAAAATAGCATAGCATGAAAGTTAAAAATTCCAATTAATCCAACAATGTTGAAATTAGAATTTTTTGACATCGATAAGCATTTTATCTGAATTTATTGATAATGCAATTGATTAATTAATAAAGTTCACATTGGTTTTTGGACATGAGATTTAAGTGTTACTAAATTTGGAAATTCTAGAATTTTTAGTGGCCAGAGAGGGATTTTTTGGATGCCTTAAAAATTAAAATCACATTTTCAAAGCTTAAGCCATGAATAGGATTAATCATAGCTGTTAAATCACCATATGGGATTATCATAGCCATCTATGGTCTTAATTTAAAAGGAGTGAGTGTATAACACTTGATCAAATCACCTTTCTTCTCCCTTATCTCGCTTTGGCCAATGCTATACCCATACTCTCTCTTTTTTCTTTATTTCTTCATTATTCCACCAAATCTCCTTGCAAAGCTTCACTTGATATATGAAAAATGATTATTTATGCATCTAGAGCTTCAATTTAGTGTCAAATTTTCATGGAATAGGCATTTTGGTGGAAAAAAAAAGGTTTAAAAGTTTAGGGTTTCAAACCCCTAAATTAAGGTAATCCCTAAATCGGAACCTTAACATTTTTTAAGGTAATTAGGGATACCCAGTTTTATTATACTGTTATTTTCAAATTTAAAGTAGTGTAAATTTTTTTAAGAAATTTTCTAATATATTTCCTATTATGGAATTTAAGGAAATTAGAGGAAATCAAGTATAAAGGAAATGAGAATCTATGAAGTGTCATTCAAGATGCCGAATAATTGCCCTTTAAGTGTATTTGATAAAATATGTATGTGTATTTGTGTGTTGTGAAAATTCAAGAATGATGGCATTATGTGTATGTTATTAATTTAGGGGTTAGGATAACCTTAAAGTAGCAAATTTTGTACATTAGGGTTTATCAAGCGTTAAATTAATGGAATGAATGAAAAATGGGTTCAAAATAAATTAGATGATGAAAATGTAATATTGGCCAAATGGTTTGTCTAAGAGGGGTATAATGGTAAATTAGACAAAGGTAGTAAAATGGCTATAATTGGAGTATATTAAGTTTAAATAAAATGGTTCAGTATGTATTAGATATGTAAAGGATGCATATGAATGATAATAGAGGTATTGAGTGTCTAATGTGTGTATGTTGTGTAATGTGATGTGTGATGTATAATGTGCATGCAAACATAATGTGATTGGCAAAGGATGATAATGAGATTAGTAATACTCATATAAAAAAAAGTGATAATATTTATGTATGGAGATTATGGTGGTACCTCGAATGTGATGAAAAGGAACAAGGCAGTAAGGATGTGACATTGGGAAATGTGGTTGCATAATGTACCATGATACGGTAATTTATTAGTTAATAAATTGCAAGAGTACGTGAATGGATTATCACATGAGAAATGTCTATAAGACATATAACTCATATATAACTATAAAGGAAATAAGGTTGATAGCCCATATATGTTAAACAACATATTAGCTTGGTTAACTGGCCTACTATTGATGTAGCAACTGCTGGGACACTTTTGTATCATGTTTCATGTAGGTGCAGCCATCATGGGGTCCATGAGGGCACTGCACACATGTATGCTTTATCTGATATGATTTGTTATGATATGATATTTAAATGCAAGTGCAGCTATTGGGGGTCTAATAGAACCATTTCACAAATTCTTATGCGGGTGCAACCACTGAGAGTTTCTATAGGACTAGTACATAGTTATTATGATATGTCATATTGGTGCAGTAGTGGTGAAGTCCTATAAAGCCATTGCACACTTTAATGCTTGTGCAGCTGCTGTAAGGTCCAAAATATAAGCCACTACATATTGTGATCTAGATATCTATTATTTGAATTGGTGTCTATTAGATATAGGCTAGTAAATAGTAAAAAATAGTATGTAATATCATGAGTAATAAGTTAATAATTAATTCAAAGCAAAAATGTGTTAAAGAAAGTTAATGGCATAATATGAGAATAATAAAAATAATGTGGTAACCAAATAAAGACAAGTATGATACATGGAAGTAAGTAGCATAATTTGATTAATTATGTAATTAACTAGACATAATAATGCATAGGGTTATTTAATGACATATAATATATGACATAACATGCTAAATGTGATTGTGTGTGTGTGTTTGAACATAATTTATCCAGTACACCACTAACCTTTATGCTTAGTGCATCATGTTTTCGATGTGTAGGTTATAGATAGGCAACTTCAGCTCAGCCTCAACATAGCAGAGCAATGGAGCCAACGTTAATCTTTTTGCTATACTTTTTCCATGTATAGTGTAATGTACTTAATAGTAGATGGCACTCATATGGAGGTAGGTAAAATGAGCTTATTTTGTCTTATGTACATATTTCACCTAAGTTCAACTTGGATATGTAAATTAAATAACACATGTTATCCCAGGATGATGTGTGTTGATGTTGTGATTATTATGACTAATATGATAGCTTGATTGTGATAATATTGTTCATGATAGGTTATGAGGAGCATATGATTCAAGGATATTAAGGTTATATTAGGACTTTGTAAAAGTATTATTCTATAGGTTTTATTTTAGGACAAGACATGGTATAGCTATTATGCTATTGGATTTCTGACTGAGCGAGAGTTTTTTTATATGCATACATATATATTACATGATTTTATGTATGTAGTCATAAGACATTCATGAATATCATAGACACATAACAAGGTTTATGGAGACATCAGTGCAACTTAGTAGAATCAATTAATATGTCATCTCTTACTCGAGCTAGCAATAATTCGAGTAAGTGGTGTCATAATGTGCTCATTTGGATCTAGCTAGCATGTTGGGTGAGGGGTGTCATGTTAGATGTTATCAAAGTAAGGTTTAGGCATTCCTAGGCTACACAAGAGTGCCATAGGTTCTCATATACACTCATACACACACACATGCACACACATATATTACATGACACTACACTGCTTAAGGTTTATGGTTGTTCTCTGATATAACCTAAAGTGTAGTGAAATAAGATAGCCAGCTAGTGAGGAGGAGGTAAAGAGCCATGCTTCTATCACTATTCATGAGCTAGCTAGTTCATAAGCCTTAATACCTACTGATGCAGCCCAACTTAACCTTCCCAGCAAACACTGGTGCAACAGATGGTAGAAGTGTTCAAAAAGTTACCATTGCAGTTACCTTATCTCTACCACCAGCACAAAAACCACCATAACCACCTCAAGTACTGCAAAATATGTACCTAAAACACGTAAAAAGATGGGAGTTATAGATTTCTTAGGGATAACTAGATTATTTCGCAACAACATAATACAAGCTAGAAAGAATTGCTTAAATACTAGAGCAACTAAAGTCCATACTAGAAGAGAATTTGATCTATACCACCTCGCTATTGTAGAAGGAGGCATACCATTTTTAGAGAACAATAGTATAGCATAAAGCTCTAGCAGACTTGACTTGGGACTTCTTTTGATAGGAGTTTAAGAAGAGGTATATTATAGATAGCTATCTAGAAGAAGAGATAGTAGTTCTTTGACTAGAAATAGAATAGACAACTAATATTAGATTATGGAAAAGAGTTTGCTAGGTTAAGCAAAAATGTGATAGAAATTGCACTCACTAAAGAAGTGAGGTGCATGAGGTTCAAGAAGGGCCACAATATTAACTTTAAGTAGTAGGTAGCCATTAATAAGATTAGGAATTCACTTTGTTAGCCACTGCAACCCATATAGTTAAAGATATACTGAAGGAAATAAGGGAGAGCTTCTATAAAAAGAGATCTTTCAATATAGGTCAAGCTAGTTCTGCCTCAGAAGTGGGTGAAGAGAAAATATGTGTTTTATTAGGGATAAGAGCGGTTTAGTGTTTGGAAGTTGCCAGCTGGCTCTACACTAGGACCTCTAATGTTCTATACCAAAAAGGTTCAAAATTCAAATATTATATAATATGCCTTACTTTTATATTATAACATTTATCAATCCTATATCAAGTAAGCATGCATTATATTTAAAGCAATTATGTCACCTTATCACTTGGAAAGAGTAAATTATGGTATTTAAATCATATAGCAAGTATATTGTCAATTGAAATCTAGAAATTGGGCTATTGATTAATTATGGTATGACCTAACAATTACTTATGATTCCATAGGAATTGCTAATAACTGCCCAACTCTTATCTCTAGGAGAATGGTCTTTATTAAAATACATTTTTAGTGTGACTTTTGATTAGAGAAAACTTAAAACCATTTTGTTAGGAAAACACCAAATAATTAGAAAGAAAATCATTTGATGCGAAAGTTAAGCATTTGGCATTTAAAACAAGTTGTTTAACTACTTTCTACAACCCAAAATAAGCTAAAAGATATAATAAGTACAAAACCAAAGGAAATAAAATAAAGCACTTAATTGGTCCCATTTGTATGAAGTTAAGTTCGTGTGGACTTTGTGAAGCTCTAGCAAGTGTCCATGTAGACTACTACTTGTAAGGGTTATTATGTCCATCCGAATGTCCGCTCCAGTAAGAAAGGTCACTTGCATACAACTTAAAGGAAAAGGCTAAAGATACCAAGTAAGGATTCCAAAGGACTCATAAAGAGGACGAGAAATACAAATATATGTGAAAACTAAAATTCAAAGTAACTGTCTACACAGACTACATTCCTCATAAGAGGGAGTCTATATGGACTACATAATAGAATAAACAAGCTTAGCACAAATATATCCATGTGGACTACATTCCTTATGAAAAGGAGTTCATGAGAACTTCGAGATGAAATAAAGAAAACAAAATATGATCATTCATATGGACTACGTTCCTCATGAGAATGAGTCTATGAAGACTTTTTAACAATTAAGGTATGTCAACAATATGCATATTATAAAACATAATAATTATACAACATGCTAACATCATATAGGTATATCAGTGTGGTAGACAGAATACTTTAAAATGTGACACATAAGGAATAGGACACTATTATGAAACATAAGTCCATGTAAATGATGAATCATGCGCATATCAATAAATTAGGTTCATCCAAATGCCATCATACTCATATATAGGTCTGTGTGATTAAGACAAAAATTACAAAATAGTTATAACATGAAAACAACCAATTGTACAATATGAAATAAGTTAAAACAAATGACCTACTCCTATGATCAAAGTCAGGATTACATAGAATCACCTCACTTGTAATCAATCCTTAAAAATCTTAGGTCCATGAAAATACTAAGAATGCACACTAGGAGGCCTCAGATCTTACCCTTGCAAGTAGACTTCAAGAAATAATGCAAAAGGTAGAGTTTTGGAAGAAAAGTATTTAAGTGTGGGTTAAGAGGACTAGTAGAGTGATTCATGGTTAGAGTCATCTCCTGGACTGATGAATGGTAATATTAGCTCTCAAAATTGACTCCTTTGAGATTCCCCCTCTTAGATCATACCTAAAGAAGGGTATTTATAAGTTTAGGGTAGAGATTCTCTTATTTAAAAGTGATAGAATCCTTTTAGGATTAGGAGATAGAGTCTAGATAGGAATCCTACACTTTTGGAAGTTTTTCACCATCAAGTCCATGCAAACTTGTATAGTGAAGTCGTGCAAACTTTGGCAATGGGCTCTACCACCAATCTACTGGCCTTGGGCTAGGTTTGTTTTAGTCTATGTGGATATGTGCTTTGGCTTTTTCATGTGGATTTTAGGCTTTAGGCTTAACTAGTCTAGGTTGGCTATGGTGTAGACCTTATAGCTTTAAGTCCAAGCGAACTTATGCCATGTTAGCCTATGCAAACTTCATTTCCAAGCTACTTGCCTTATTGCTTGAGCCTATTTCTGGTTATTATCATAGGCCAAAAAGTGAGGCATCTATAATTGCCTCTACTTTGGTGTGTGCTATGAAATGCTAAAACAACAATACACATCATAGTACCTGAGTTAGAAATACTTACCTAAAGGTATACTTACCTAGTAAGAAGCTACATCGAATATGGATGCCTGCCTTTAAATCATTGCAAAAGCTTGCTAGGCCTAAGTTGTATTTTCCCTTCAAAAAATAATTGATATTATAAAGAAAACTACATCAAATACAGGTGCTTGCTTGTCCTTGGGTGAAGTAAAATATTTTTGCTTTGATGTTTTCAAATAAGGTTTAAAAGTAAGCAACATCAAATATGGATGCCTGCTCACCTTTGATTGAAGATGAACTACACCGAATATGGGTGCCTATTTTCCTTTAAGGAAATTTCAATTTGTTAAAGTTGAAGAAAAATACACCGATTGTAGATGCCTATTCCCCTTCAAGTGGATGATAAACTACACCAAATACGAGTGCTTGTTTACCTTTAAAGGAATTTGAATTTGTTAAAGCTGAAGAAAACTACATCGAATATAGGTACCTATTTGCCTTTAAGGGGAAGATAAACTACATCAAATATAGGTGCCCATTTGGCTTCAAAGGAATTTCAATTTGTTAAAGCTAAAGAAAATTACACTGAATACAAGTGCATGTTTGTCTTTAAGAGGAACCTAGAGAAAACAACACCTACTGTAGGTGCCTATTTGCCTTCAAAAGTAATTTCAATTTGTTAAATTTGAAAAAAAACTACACTGAATATGGGTGCCTATTTGCCTTTAAGGGGAACTAAAAAAAACTACACCAAATGCGGGTGCCTATTCACCTTCAAAGGAATTTTAAGTTTGTTGATGTTGAAGAAAACTACAATGAATACGAATGCCTATTCACCTCTTCAGTTCTAATTTACTATCTCATGTCTTGATTGCACCTAAGGTTGTTTGATCGATAAGGTTTGATTAGGTGAAAAGAAGTTTTGGATTGGCTTGTAGGCTGAACCTAAGAGAGTTAGATTAGATATGAAGTCGAATTTGAGAGAATTGGATTGGACATAGAGTCAAATTTGAAACAATTAGATTAGACATAGAGTCAAATTCCAAAGAATTAGATTGGACATTAGGTCAAATTTGAGAGGATTAACTTAAACACGGATTTGAATTTGAGAGAATTAGATTAGACGTGAAGTCGAATTCGAGGAGATTAGGTTAAGCATAGAGTTGAATCTTGTAAAAGAAAATGCAATCAAAGTTAGTATCAATTTCAAATAGTAGGTTTAATTTATGTACTTGGCTTTCATCAGTTGTGGATGAGATTCTGATTCAAGGAAAATTGAATAGTTGCCTACCTTAATAGTGATTCAAATACTAATACATATGTGTGTGTATCTTTAAGTCATTAACTATGTGTGAACGTGGTGGTTTGTGAATGCTAATATATATGCTAGTGTGTGCATGACTTATGTGAACATGTGAATCAATATGAATGTAGTGCCCTACATGGATAAGTTTTTGCTTAGTTCATATACATCTAGAGGGATGAACCTTTTCTATAATGTGTTGATAAATGTGACTTTATCCTAAATGATGTGCATATGTATGTTACTTCTGTTTTGTGTTCCTGAGCTATGTGAGCTATATGACTAATGTCTAGATAAGATGCTTATGCTAGGTGATGATGTATGTTTGCACTAATGCTTGTAAATTTGATGAATATGTATAAATGTTATATGCTTGAAGCATGTGACTACATACTAGATGTATTGATGCCTAATTAATATGAGTACATGAATGAGCTAATGTATGTGCAAATGTATGAATGTGTCTGGTGATTAGTGACCTAATATTCTCTTGAATGAATAAATTTATCATATCTTCGATGAATGAGTGTTAAACATGAAGGTAATTAATAAGATGAGTTTAATGAATGAATGTACTCTATTCTATCATATGAATGTGTGTGAAATAATAAAGACGGTGGATAAATGTGGTGAATGAGTGATTTAAGGTGAATATGTCATGAATGAGTAGATATGTATCTATTAACTATGTGCTTACTTGGATGAGTGTGGGTGAATGAATTTTGTGATGAATGAGTGATATGCCAATTGGTTCCTAATCTTTTATAGATGAAGGAATACAACAAGATTTGTTTTTGACTGAGTTGTGAATAATACATTTCTAATGAATGAGGAATCTGAGTGAATGGTAAATATATGTATGACATGAATATGACTTTTTCCTTGATGATTGAATAAATAAATTGTCTCTTATGATGTATGAATGGTGAAGGCAGATATATGTTGAATGATAGTACATTTTTTTGCTATGATGAATGAATGGTGAAAGCTGATGTATATTGAATAATAGTGAAACTTGATGTATATTAAACAATGGTTACATTTTCCCCTATAGTGAATGAATGTTCTTTTGTGATAGATGTATAAAGGCAAATGTATCAATAGGCAAAATGGGTACTTTTTCCTAAAATTGATGTATGAATGAGTGTGAGTGAGTAAACCTATTATTTATGATGTAAGTGTGACAATATTCCTAAATGCATAAGTCAGTACATGTTTTGTTATTGGAATCATTCTTCTATCAGACTTATCATAGGAAAAGCTTAGGTTTGAGAAAAGAGTGAGTTGTGAAGTTGTAAGCTAGGTTGGGGTATTGAGAATAAGATGTCTCTTAAAGAAAAAGGTCCAGTTATGGATGATGGAAAGGCTAAGGAAATTGTGGAGAATTAGGTTGAGTTAAAGTGAACAATGGTGAAGCCAAGGGTTAGGTGAAATTTCAATTTGCCGTAAAGGGCATTTAAGCATGCGTGGCTAGAGAGTGAATGATTAATGAGCATGTGAATGTATGTGATTGCACTATATGGTACCCTTGTTGTTACCCAATCCAAAGATTTTCCAACTAAATATTTTCTCTCAACCTATAATTATTGCCCAGACTGCCTTTTATGTGTTTTCAATCTAGTAAGGCAAGCTCTAATTTTTGCCTAGGCTGCCCTTTGTAAGTTTTCAACCTAGTGAGCTTCCTTTTTTTTTAATTTAGCTTATCCACCTTTAGTTAAGGCTTAGAATGTGATTAGGTTGTGCCTGATCAACTAAATCCAGATTTGCACTTTTTAAGATGGCTCGATATGTTTTGGAGCTCTTGCTATGGGAGATAGAGCTTTTTAAAATAACAAGTGGCTTGCCATAGGTACTAATTAAATTTATGTGATTCGAATGTCATTCTTTTGGCCTTTTCAGGTACTATAATAATGGCTTCCCAATTATTAGTCAATCATGAAGATTTTCTAACTAAATATTTTCTCTTAATTTCCCTAACTTTTGCCTAGGCTCATGCTCTTGGTTGATTGACCAAGAAAGAATAAAGAAAACTCATTTTTTTGGGATGCCTACCACCCATTCCATACATCGGACTGAATAATGGATACGCACACCATATAACGGTATCCAAAATCTATATACAAAAACCCATCCCAATTAAAACTTTTTATTACCTAAGACATTTCAAAACTCAAGAAGATGTAAAAATGTGAAAACAGTTTTGGCATGCATTACTTGGTAACTAGAAGGGTGATCATGTCAAAAATCCAATAGCATAATGGCTATACTGTGACACTTTTTCAAATAGTACCTACTTTAAAAAGACTTCTCTAATCATGGTAAAACAATTTCTCAACCACCTAGGTCCTCCTAAACCTCCAAACTCATCTGAATGATGTAACACATAAAATGAAGCCTCAGGCTCATCAAAACATTATATAAAAATGCAATGGGTCCTTAGGCACCCTCAGCAACACTCATCACATGTCGTAGTAAGAGATAGCATACTAGTTATGCAATGTAATTTAAAACATTGGATTAAAGGTTCACAAAAACATATATCACTTAAAGTTAAAAAACTGAACTGATTTACACATATTAGGCCCAATCCCTCTATTGGATCACAAGAGTACTATAAATGCTATTACATCATTAGACATTTACAAAAGAAACAAAACATACCCAAGGGGGCAATTCTTCACTTCTCCAATGGTGTAGAGGCTTTGACTCTAACTATACTTTTCTTCAACCTACGCATTGCAAAGACAAGTAATGCGCTAAGCGCAAAGCTTAGTGGTGTAATCACTTTAACATGCACACTTATATTTAATTGGACATGCATTAAACACACATTAGAAATAGACATTATGTTGGAATAACTTACATGTAATGTAACATGCATTAATCACTTGATATAACATATACATATTCCTATATGGCATGAAGCAAGCAAGAGGCTTAAGAACATCATCATCACATATCTCTTCAACACAACTCATCATCATCACATAGTAGATATAACAGCCCATATGATATCAACTCATGTTTGTACATTATCACGTATGCACAATCTATAAGCACATAGGATGTATCCATATGTCATACTTTATATACATGCCATGAAAATGAGATCATATGTCAAGTTATATTACTTAATCAATAACCATGAAAGTTATTAATTTAATTAATACCCATAGTATCAAGACAACTATCCATGGCTAGATAGCAAATATATGATATCATGCCCAAAGGCTAGTGCTCATCAACACAACAAGGTGACTCGTAGGTCTCATACAAAAGGTACACTAATAGGTGCTAATATCTTAGTTGATTAATTAACCTATCCAAACTAGTTTGTCTAGTGGTATAGGCATAACTAAGCTGATCATGTTCTACCATTTTAGTCATTATTAATAAAGATAGCAATTATTGCTTATTTCAACATATGCATCATAGGTTCAGACTTATTATTGTGTACACATATCACATAGGCCAATAGCATATAGCAAGGCTTTTAATTCACATCCTTGTCATGTATCATGAAAATGAGTTATGTAGCCAACTTAGACTTATATATACACATACATACTAACATACACATTATCATCACATTCATGCCATACATAAGTGTAATCAACCATTACTCACTTAGGTGCATAG
>CANXYI012166760.1:0-14545 GCA_948208565.1 Hura crepitans | reverse complement strand
GTTATGAATTGTTATTAAACCATTCGAAGCCACGCTTAATTGTGAAGAAACCAAATAAGTACATATATGCCTATACTTTTCCACAAGCTAGTTTTTGATAGGTTGATTGATGAACTAGGGAGCTTCATATAGCAGTTGCCTAGGGCCTTTAAGCAATTACTTGTTGCTTTTGGCACTTTGTTATGAGTATTTATGCAATATCTTTGGCCTTTGAGCAATATTATAAGCCTATGGGTTAATAGTGGGCCTTCAGGCATTATACCCCGTTATCAAGTCTAGTTTTGTTGTCTTATATATATGGGCATAGTGTAAATAATTTGATAAAGATAAGCCTAATATGACTAATAATTTTGAATATTACATATGCAAGTTGACCACTTTTATGTTAAGCTCTAGGTTTTTCACTTTTGCTTGATTTCAACCTACTACGTATGTTTACACTTTTAGAATGCGATGTATACTATTTGATTTTTGTTATCATTTTCTCTTATGTATAAATGAAAGGATATGCATAGATATATATATATATGTTCGATATATATATATATATATATATATATATATATATATTCAATTAATTTAATGTGTGATGCATGAATGTTGTGTATAGCATATCAAACTTAGGTATACAACTAAGCAAACTTGCTTGCATGTCAATGGTTAGAGGCACATCAGTTTTTGTGGAATGTATGAGCATCTAGAGATGTAGAGTAATAGAGTTGCAGAACCTAGCATAGTATAGGCATGGAGGTTTAAGATTTATGATATATGTGAAGTTTGATATACTTGTGTATAAATATAGCTTTTGTGTAATATGTATATAAAGTCTTTTGATATTGTAAAGTGGTCATGTAATTTCTAGTATGATTTTGTTATTTTTGGATATTGTCTTGGCACACAATGGATGTATTGATCTTTATGCATATGTTAGTATTGACGTGAAAAAGTGTGATACGAATGTTCCGTTGGACAATATATGTATGCAGTATATGATTGTAAAATTGATATGATCTTGATGTATGTATGTATAGTTGGAATGTTAAAGTGGAGTTTTAAGTGATATGATAGATCAATAGAGTTAAGTTTGAGATGAGATATTTCATAGAAATGTTTTCTATAGGTTTCTAATTTTAGATTAGTGTCTCAAGTAGCTGATATGCTGCTGGAATTTCAGCACGAGTGCTTTTTCTAGTAGTCTTCATATAAAGTTTTTATTAGGACTAAATTACAAGTATTGCACTTTTAGATATGTCAAAGTTTTAATTTTCTTAGCTATGGATAGATGATAATAAGGAGTTATATAGCTTATAGATGTATTTTGTTAGAGTGACACTTCATATCTGAGTTCGGTGATGAAACTAAGTAAGGGGTGTCACAATAACTAGGTCACTATTCGTGTGACACTACCATTAAACTTTACTTGCATTTTTTATAATTTTAATGACTTTATTTTCATTCCAAACTTTGCTCCTAATTTTATTATAATTAATACTTCTATCTAGTCACTTTAGTGTACCTCAGGTTTCAAGAATATTATTCATATTTTGGGAAGTACTATTCATAACCTTAGGATTTTTTACCATTACTTTTCTTCCCCTCTTAAAAAAATTTCTTCCTTAAAATTATCTAGATTAAACAACTGAGTGTATTGCTATCTCATCTAAGCTTCACCTTCCCTAGTGGCTTCTTTCATATCACGATGTCTCTAAAGCACTTTTACTAGAGGCATTAACTTATTTCATAGTCCTTTGACTTCTTTTTATTAACTTTTCCTCATAAGATAAATTTTGTCTAACATCAACTTCTTTAGCTAATAAAACATGTGAATGATCTAATTTGTACCTTTAAAGCATATATACATGAAGACATTGTGTATTTGCTGAAACTTAGGAGCCAAAGACAACCTATAAGCTACTGGTCCCACATGTTCAATCACTTTTTATAGACTAATAAACCTTGGGCTTAACTTAGTTTTCTTGCTAAACCATAAAACTTTCTTCTTGAAACTTTGAGAAATACTTTGTCTCCAACTTTATACTTAACATCTTTTTTTTAAGTCTGCATAAGATTTCTATTTGTCTGAGGCTGCCCTCAATCTATCCTTGATAATCTTTACTATTTCTTCTGCAACTTTAATTAGATCTAATTCCCTAAGTTTATTCTCACTTAACTCATTCTAGTATAAAGAAGTTATGCACTTCCTTCCATATAATGCTTCATAAGGAGCCATTCCCAAACTCACTTGATAATTGCTATTGTAAGCTTATTCTTCCAAGGAAAATAGTGATCCTAACTTCCCTTGAATTCTATAGCACCACTTTTGAACATATCCTCAAGCATCTACCAAGCATGCTTTAACATTAACAAAAGTTACTTGAATAACTTTTTCTAATTAACCGTTAGTTTAAGAATGAAATGCCATACTAAAACTTAATCGAGTGTCCCAAGGCATTGTGAAGCTTTTTCTAAAACCTTATTGTAAATCCTAGGTCTCATTTGATATAATGGAAGACAACACTCTATGCAATCTGACAATCTCATCAATATTTAACCTAACAAGCTTCTTCAAAGAGTAGTTTATCCTTAATAGTATGAAATGTGCAGTCTTGGCTAATCGATCTACCATAACCCAAATCGAATCACATCTGCTTCTTGTTATAGGTAATTTGACTATAAAATCCATGGTGACTTTATCCCAATTTAACTTAGGAATTGCTATAGGGTGAAGCAATCTAGATAGAACTTGATGCTTAACCTTTACTTGCTAACAAATAAGGCACTTAGTTATAAACTCTGACACATCTCTCTTAATGCTTAGCCACTAATAGGAAATCTTAAAATCCTAATACATTTTAGAGATACTAGGATTCATAGCATAAGTAGCACTATGAGCTTCCTATAAAATCTATTTCCTTAATTCTTTGATAACTAGGACACATATCCTATCATGGTAGTATAAACAACATTCACTCTTAATGTCATACTCAGTAGGCTTCCCCTTTTGGATAAAACTTATAACACTCACAAGCTTATAATCACCTTTCTATGAGTCCTTCACTTGCTCCAACAAATTGGGCTTCACTTATAACTCAATAAAAGAGCATCATCATCCATAAACTTTAACTTGACATTTATAGCCCTTATGGTTGACATGAATTTCTTACTCAGAGCTGCAACTAGTATATTAGCTTGTCTAGGATGATAATCAATAAAGAAATCATAATCATTAATTACTTCCATCAATCTTTTCTATCTCAAGTTCAGCTCTTTTTGTGAAGGAAGATACTTAAAGCTCTTGTGATCTATATAAACATAACACTTTCTCCATAAAGACAGTGTCTTTAAATCATTATAGCAAAAGTAATTACAATAAGCTCAAAATCATATGTAAGATAATTCTACTCATGTGGCTTCACCTATCTCGAAGCATAACTAACAACTTAGCCCTCTTGCATTAAGAAACACCCTAAACCATTCAAGGATGTATCACTGTAGATAGTGAAATTTTTCCCAGATATTAGTTATGTGAGAATATGAGCTTCTATCAATATAGCTTTCAACTTGTCAAAGCTTTCTTGACACTTGTCATCCCAAACAAACTAAAAATTCTTTCTCCATAGATATGTCATCGGTGCTATAATAATGGAAAACCCCTCAACAAATCATTTATAATACCTAGCCAAACCTAGAAAACTTTAGATCTCAATTGTTTTCTTGGGTAACTTCCACTCCATAATAGCTTCAATCTTACTTGAATCCACTCTATTACCTTTTATAGAGGCTATGTGTCTTAAGTAAGACACCTCACTTAGATAAAACTCACACTTACTAAATTTGGCATAGAGCTTTTCTTCTTTTAAAGTTTGTAAGAGATCTTGAGATGTCATCCGTGATCTTCTCTACTCTTTGAGTATGCCAAAATGTCATCAATGAAGACCATAACAAATGATCTAAGTAGGGTAAGTCTTAGTTCATCAAATCCATAAAAGCCACTAGAGCATTGATAAGCCCAAATAATATTACTAAAAATTCATAATGGCCATATCTTGTTTACAAAAAAAATCTTAGCCACATTTACCTCTTTGACTCTTAACTAGTAATATCCTAACCTCAAGTCAATCTTAGAGAAAACACCTATTCCTTTAAGCTAATAAAACAAATTATCTATACAAGGCAATGGATACTTGTTCTTGATGGTTACATTATTTAGCTAGCTATAGTCGATGCATAACCACAAGGAACTATCCTTCTTCTTCACAAACAATATCGATACTCCCTATGGTGACACACTCAACCTTATGAAACCCTTGTTAAGTAGCTCTTGTAACTGGGTGAAACCTTTTAACTTTGTGAACGCAATTCTATACTGAGCTGTAGATAGAAGTGCAATGCTAAAAAAACCTCTATAACAAACTTGAGCTCCCATTCTAGACGCAAATTGGGCAACTCTTCAAGAAAAATATCTACATACTTTAACACTATAGGTATAAGGCTTGCATTTGGTTTTTGTTTTTTGGTTTCATACACATTTAATAAGAAGGCTTGACAATTTTTTCTTAACATTTTTTTGGCTATAATAGTTGATATAACATTAGATAGAAAGTCTATCCTCTCACTAATAACTGTATTTTCTATCCCATCATTAGCCTAGAGAGATATCCATTTTTGCTTACACTCTATAATTGCCTGTTGCTTGAACAACTAATCTATGCCTAAGATCAAGTTGAACTCATCGAAACGTAACTGATAAAGTTAACAAAAAACTCATGTCCTTGCATCATTAAAGGACACTCTTTTGTGAACCTTGTTTAATATAATATGCTAGCCTATATGGTTGTTAAACATAATTTCTATGTCAAGAATTTTTTATGCTAACTACCAATCTTGTGCTAAAGTACTGCATATATAAGAGTGTATAGATCTCAAATCTATCAATGCTAATGTAGGAGAATCAAAGGGAAGAAAGGTACCTACTATCACTTCATACAAATCCACCTCCTCTTTGATTCTAATAGCATATTTCCTGGTAAGCACTTTAGGCTATGCTTGAATCTTTGATCTCGCCCTCTGAGTATCATATATCCTCACTCCTCTATCTCCACTTTGGCTTTAAGTAGAAACATGTGTAACTTCTTGCCTAACATCAAGCTTCTTTAGACAATCTCTAAGGAAATAACCTTAGCTTATTCCTTCAGTATTCTCTCTTATGCCTCTTATGGCATGTTAGGCACTAAGACATAGAATTACTCATAGTTATGAAGGTTAGTGCACTAGCCCTCTATAATTGTTGCTTCCCTTTACTCTAGGCTCCCTATCTTTAGAAAGGTGCTAATTGCCCTTTAGCCTAACTTCCCTAAAACTTCTTGTCTTGATTCTAAGCCCCACTAGATGCTCCCTATCCATAAAACCTCTTCTTTTGATATAACTCTATTCTCTTTTTCAAACATTCATTAGCTATGTAACAGGCATCTATAAAAAGACATGAAGTCTCTTATCTTCATAGGAGCGATTTGAGTCTTAATCTCAATGCTAAGCCCCCTTTCAAATTTCATACATCTATTGACTTCAATCTACACCACATCCTTGGTATATTTGCTCAATATGGCAAAGTCCTTCTCACACTTCACTATAGTCTTTTAGCCTTGTTTTAGGTCTATAAACTATCATCTTCTACTGTCTAAGTATCTCACTATAATGTACTTCTTATAGAATTCTTCTAAAAAGAAGTCCCATGTCAAATCCTCTTCAGCCTTATGTTTTATGGTTGCAACCTATCACTAATATACCTATTCTTATAAGAGAGATATTGTATAAATAACCATATCCTAAGGGGACAATTTTAGTTGCTTCAAGATCCACTTTGTCCTATCCAACCAATACTCTATTCTACTAACATTTATAGCTCTATCACCTCTAAAATCCTCAGCCCTTATCTTTTTAATCTTCTCAAGATATGTCTTTTTGAAAGCTTCAATGTTGGCTATGGTACTAGTGCAAGCTAAGTAAATACAACAACAGTGGCCTATCTTAACAATTCTAACATTTCTCAAAGGAAAATAGGTGGTACTCATGTTACTGATGATACTTGTCTAGCATCACTTTGAGAAACTAACCCCCTCTAGGAGCCTCTTGCCCAACGGTTGTCAGAGCATGGCTCTCAACTTCCTCATCACTATACGGCATATGACTCATCATAATTGTAGGTAGAAATACAAATATAAGCCATGATATGATAAATTATGTGATGTATGTATATAATCCTAAAGCATTTATATGTTACCAAGGAAAGCTTATAATAGTGCTCTAATACCACTAAATGTGACACCCCCTACCCAATCTAGTCATAGACCCGAATAGCGAACATGTACGCATACTAAATATCCGAAATACCTTATCTTAACCTTTTAAATTCATTTTTATAATTATTGTTATTGAAATGCTTAGTTTATGAAAATGCAAGTTTATAAAAACTTTTTAAAACTTAGTTAAAAAAACAATTTAGGAATCCTTGTGCCGAAAATCTAGTAGCATAACTATTGTACCGAGGCACTATCCCAAATTTTTTCTATAACTTGTATTGAAAACAAAAACTTCTATATTCATCCAAGCATAATTCAACACTCTAATAATCCTCTTATCACTCCAAATTAGACAACAACATAAAGTGTGATCTCAACCTCAAGAAGAGATATCATACAAGTCAAACAATTTAAAAACAATTTTAATATAGTTACAAGACATTTACAGCTTTAAAAACATATGCCTCTACATTATAGGCCTATTTCCTTCTTTTTAGAACATATGAGTGCATTTACAATTACAAAACATGACTAATATATACATACATCAAAATATATATGCCAAAATACAAGTCTTCACTTATAGATCTTATTGCACTGAGACTTGGTCTTAACCTATTCTTCTTAAACCTACACGTCGCAGAGAAAACATGATATGCTAAGCAGGAGCTTAGTGGTGTAAGCACTATGATATGATATTTCATTTTTAATAATGCATTTTTAGATATTTACTCATAAACATTTAAACATAATAAAACTCATATCAACATAAAAATGAAATAACATAAATGCTAAGTCATAAAAATGTATATAAAGTCAAATACCTCATGATATGATACATGTTATCTAAAATTAGCAATTTATAATATTTTCTCTATATGCATATTCTTTTTAATATCAATTAATTCATTAATTATTGATATCAATAAAAATAAGATCCTATGGATAATGGGGTGGACGGCTAGTACGACTTTGAAAGTCATCTGCTAATATATGTCCGAGGGCTGATTATAACATAGGCTCATTGGTCAAATCAAAACATAGGTCTATGAACCAATTTCAACATAAGTCCAAAGACTAACATAGCATGACCCATAGGTCAACATAAATCATTAGTCTAAGATTAAGCATAACATGAGTTAAAGGATAAAATATTTTGCAGTGGTCATGTTGAACCATCTGGTAGCTACACCCATATAGAAATATGTGTTATGGTTCTAACCCTTTAGAGGCTACACCCATATAGTTACTTGAAGGCTCAAACATAGTAACTGCAAACATCCTAGCTGCTACTAATAACCCTAGTTGATCGGTCAACCTATCTAACTAAGTTGTTTTAGTTGAATGGGTTATTAATTGCATTTATTAGAATTTTCCTTCTTAATTTAGTTTATTTTGCTTATCTAGTTTATGTATGCCATTTGAAGGTCTTTTATGGTTCTTAAAAATCATATTCCCATGATGAAAATGACATAGACATCACATTTAAGAAGTATACACATATATACACTTATACTTATCACAAAGCATTTAGACACTTGATATATCCATTTTACTAAAAATGCACACATATTGCTTCCTTCACTTATAATTCACTTATTAGCATGATTATAAGTCATTTTTCATAACTAAATAACCTAACATAGGGCATATATTCTTATTGCCAACATAGCCCATAAATAAGCATATTCATATTTCATATGTAAATTAAATATAGAATTTACATATTTATGGCTCTTAAATTTCATACACCATCACATAGCCATTTTTGGCTCAATTGCACATAACCACTTAGCATTACATAACTTTATATTCTTAAGCATTTTTTACACATGCATGATACATTCTTATGCTTTAACCCATTCGACTGACTCCTCATCCATATCTAACACATTTTTGTTCACATATTACACACATGCCATGGCTACACCACAACTATGCATAAATTTGACACTCAAATATTACATAATAAGCAAATATGCATATAGCCATACATCCTAGTCATTTTAGCCACATGGGTGTTTTTACAACCTTCATTTCATTTTCACATATTCAATGTACTTATTAATTCCATACCACTCACATAATACATCCCATACACATAATTCATGTCATAAACATTAAATACATATTTTTTTATGCCTCACATAATGCACATCATCACTATTATACACATCCACATTAATTTTGACCACAAGTTAGGTGCATTCACACTCATATTTTCATACTTATACACATATCAAAAGACATGTAAAATAATGGCATTATCACTAATTCACTTTATTTATTCATTAAATTATCATTTCTTATAACATACTTCTACATAAATAGACACATATATTTAGAGCATGCATTTATTAAACATATTATAACAATTACACTTACTTCATAAGGCAAAACACGCACACAAGGTCTGAT
The DNA here is from genome assembly GCA_948208565.1 of Hura crepitans. Lineage (NCBI taxonomy): Eukaryota > Viridiplantae > Streptophyta > Magnoliopsida > Malpighiales > Euphorbiaceae > Hura > Hura crepitans. The sequence continues at coordinate 5,828 of CANXYI012166760.1, read as the reverse complement.
CATGCCTTCTCATTCCCTTTGTCATTCCTTTTGTCACCCTACTTAATTATAGAATACAGATTCATTTCGTTAAAATCATACGGTTGCTAAAAATTAAAATCAATCTCTTAAAATAACTCTTAGGCACTCGATGAAGCTAAGAGAAATTGGAGTTCAAAAAAACTTACTCGGATGAAAAATGAGTACTATTCATTGGGTTAAATTAGTCTTTCTACTTGACTGTTTTGCAAAATTCTTCTTCCTTCTACTCTTAGAGATCATAGAGGGGCTACCTTTAATTTTTCATGGCATGATTTGGCTTATAAAAGGAGAATTAAAGAATTGAAAATAGGGATGGATAGGATAACATTAGCTAAAACTTGAAGAAAAGAGAGGGAGTGTTTTCACTGTTCCTTAGTTTACCATTCAAGTGAATTTGACTTATACAGTTATAGAATTTTGATGAAAAAAATAATTCTTTCTCCCCTTCATTTATTATTTTAAAAACTAAACCAAAGCTCTTTTCATCTAATTTTTCTTTCAAAAATTAAATAAATTAATGCCCCTTAATTCTCTAAAAGTATAAGCTCAAAAATCACAAAAAATTGAATTAAAAAGCCTTAATTTCATGTAACCCAATTTTAGTAAAAATACTTCCTGACCTCTAAAAATTATGATTCCACCATTAGACTCATTGGAATTTTTAAGTATCAAGTTGTATAGGTTTCATAATTTTTTGACCAATTTTGCAAATTATTTACAGTTTAGCTTTCCCTTGGTTATTAATTCTAAGACACTACCGTAAAAAATTTCTTAGCATTTTTAACTAACCAAATGAACTTTGATTGATTTCAAACTTTGCTCAAAATTATTTTATAACTAATACTTTCAACTAGTAACTTTAATGCACCCTAAGTCTCTAGGCACTATTCATCCTAGGAAAGTAAAAATAATAAAATTGGGATTTTTTAAGTGTAACATTTCTTCCCCTCTTAAAAGAAATTTCATCCTTGAAATTACTTGGTTCAAATAAATGAGGATATTATTCCCTTATATGAGCTTCTATCTCCCAAAGTGGCTTCTTCCATGCCATGATGTCTCTAGAGTACTTTCACTAAAGGCATATACTTGTTCTAAAGTTTCTTAACTTTTGTTGCCAAGGTCTTCACAGGTTCTTCCTAAGAAGGTAAAGCTAGCATGTAGGCTACTAGTCCTACATATTCTGTCACTTTGGATGGACCAATAAACCTCAAACTTAACTTGCCCTTTTTCCCAAACCATAAAACCTTTTTCTAAGGTGAAACCTTGAGAAATACCTTATCTCTCATTTTATACTGTACATCTCTCCTCTTCAAGTCAACATATGACTTATGTATGTCTAATGTTGCTTTTAACCTATCCTTAATGATTTTGACTTTCTCTTTAGCATCTTGGATCAAGTTTGGTCTCATAATCTTCATCTCACTTAGCTTATTCCAACATAATAGAGTTCTACACTTTCTTCCATATAATGCTTCATAAGGAGCCATTCCCAAACTTTGATAGATTTTTTATAAGCAAATCCTGCTAATGATAGATAGTGATCCCAGATACCCTTAAACTCAATGGCACAACTCTTTAACATGTCCTCAAGCACCTAAATAGCTCTTTCTATTTGTCTGTCAATCTATAAATGAAATGTGATACTAAAGTTTAATCAAATACCCAAGGCATTATGAATCTTCTTCTAAAATCTCAATGTAAACCTTTGATCCCGATTAGATATAATAGAAGATGGCACTCTATACAATCTAACTATCTCACCAATGTACAACTCTATAAGCTTCTCCTGAGAATAATCCATTTAGACTGGTATGAAATGAGCAGTCTTCGTCAAAATGATCTTCCACCACCTAAACTAAGTCATATTTACTGCTTGTCATCGATAAACCAACCATAAAATCCATAGTAACCCTATCCTATTTCCATTTTAGAATTGCTATAGGATGAAGCAATCTAGATGGAACTTGATGTTCTACCTTTACTTACTAATAAATGAGACACTTAGTCATGAATTGAAACACATCTCTTTTCATACCTTGCCACCAATAAGATAACTTCATGTCTTGATAATCTTGGTGCTGCCAAGATGCATAGCATAAAGAGCACTATGAGCCTCTTACAGAATCTATTTCTTTAATTCTTTTACTTCTGGTACATAGATCATGTTCCGGTAGTATAAGTAACCATTACTCTTTATCTCATACTTAATGGGGTTCCCTTCTTGAATGGCACTAATCACACTTATCGACCTATTATCATCTCCCTAAGAATCCTTGACTTGTTACAGCAAACTAGGCTTTACTTACATCTCTGCTAATAAGGCATAATCACCCACTAACTGTAGTCTAACATTGATAGCCTTTATAGCTAACATGAACGTCTTACTAAGAACATCTACCACTATATTAGCCTTTCCTAGATGATAATCAATTAGGCAATTATAATCTTTAATCAATTTCATCCAGCAACTTTGTCTTAGGTTCAACTCTTTCTAGGTAAGAAGTACTTTAGACTCTTGTGATTTGCATAAACATAACACTTCTCTCCATAGAGATAGTGTCTCTAAATCTTTAAAGCAAACACTATTATTGCCAACTCTAGATTATGAGTGGGATAATTCTTCTCATGCGGCTTCAACTATCTCAAAGCATAGGTAACAACCTTAACTTCTTGCATTAGCATACACCCTAATCCATTATAAGATACATCACTATAGATGATAAATCTTTCTCAGTTATTGGTTGTACAAGAACAAGAGCTTCTGTCAATATAGCTTTCAACTTGTCGAAGCTCTCTTGGCATTTATCATCCCATACAAACTTTACATTTTTTCTCAACAGAGGAGTCATAGGTGTTACAATCAAAGAGAAACCCTTAAGAAATTGTCTATAATACGTAGCCAAACCTTCAATCTTAGTTGGATCAACTCAAATACCATCTACTAAAGCTATATGTCCTAAGAAAGACACCTCACTTAGCCAAAACTTGCACTTGTTATGCTTGGCATAAAGCTTTCTTTCTCTCAGAATTTAGAGAACTATCCTTAAATGCTGTTTATACTCTTTTCTACTCTTAGAATAGAACAAGATGTTGTCAATAAATTCCACTATGAACTGATCAAGATACTATCTGAACACACGGTTCATCAAATCCTTAAAAGCCACTAGAGTATTAGTAAACCCAAATGGCATTACCAAAAACTCATAATGATCATATCATATTCTAAAGGCAGTCTTTGCCATATCGAGTCTTTAACCCTCAATTAGTAATATCCAAATCTCAAGTCAATTTTAGAAATTACCCCAGCTCTTTTAAGCCGATCAAATAAATCATTAATCCATGGTAAGGGATATTTGTTCTTGATGGTTACTTTGTTCAGCTATCGATAATCCACAAATAATCTAAGAGAGCCATCATACTTCTTTACAAACAAAACCAGCACTCCTATAGTGACACACTCTATTTTATAAAGCCCTTATCTAGCAATTCTTACAAATAAATTTTCAACTCCTTTAACTCTACTAGAGCCATCTAATATGGAGCAATTAATACCAAAGTAGTGCTAGGTAGAACCTCAATACTGAACTCGAGTCCCTACTCAAGTGGCAAATCAAGTAACTCTTTAGGAAAAACATTTACATACTCTAACACAACTAGTATAGAATAGGCATCCAACTCTTCTCTGCTAGCATTATACACATGAGCTAAGAAAGCTTGACACCCTTTCTTATCAACCTTCTAGTAGTAATAGTCAAGATAACATTAGAGAGAAAATTAGTTCTTTCCCCAACAATTGTAATCTCTATACCATCTTCAGCTTTAAGACATAACCTCTTCTACTTGCAATTCATAAATGCTTGATACTTAGATAGCTAATCCATACCTAAGATCATGTTAAAATTTTCAAAAAGTAACTCTATAAGGTCAGCTAAAAATTGGTGTCCTTATACCATTAAAGGACACTTCTTGTAAACCTTATTCACTATCACATGTTGGCTTAAAGGATTACTAACCATAATCTCTAGGTCAAGGTGCTCTAAAACTAACCTTCAATCTCATGCCCATGTAATGCATATATATGAGTGTGTAAACCTTAGATCTATTAAAGCCAAAGCATGAGAGTCAAAGAGAAGCAAGGTTCCAGTAATGACATCTAAAGAGTCTACATCCTCTTTAGATTGAATAGCATACTACCTAACTAGTGCTCTAAGCTCTGCTTTGGTCTCAAATCTAGGCTTTTGAGTCCTCTTAGTCCTATCTCTCTTGCCATCTTGATCTCTTCTCTAAGCTCAAGCAAAAGTAGGCATAGACTCCTGACCAACATCGAATCTCTTTAGACAATCTCTGATAAAGTGATCTTGTGATCCATACCTATAGCATACTTTTGACTTATTCCTCCAGCATTCTCCCTTATGCCTTTAATGGCATGTCTGGCACTGAGGTATAGGATTACTCCTAGCTTTGGAGCCTAATTCACTAGCCACCTATCACTACTACTTCCCTTTATTCTGGGCTCCCTATCTCTGCTTCTAGGACTGACCCTATCTCTAAAAATGTTGTGATTGCCCCCACAGTCTAACTTCTCTTAAACTTCTTATCTTGATTTTAAGCCCCACTAGTTACTTTCTAGCCATAGGACCTTTTCTTTTGATACAACTCTTTTCTCTCTTTTTGACATTCTTCAGCTCTATAACAAGTATCTATAAGAGCCATGAAGTCTCTAATCTTTATAAGAGCAATGTGAGTCCTAATCTCAATGCAGGGCCCCTTTTCTAATTTCTTACGTCTATCGACTTCAGTTTGCACCACATCCTTTGTATATCTACTATACATGGTGAAGTCCTTCTCATACTCTGCTATAGTGTTTTAGCCTTGTTTTAGGTCTATAAACTCTTATCTTCAGCTATCTAAATACCTCTCTATAATGTACTTCTTATGGAATTCTTCTAAAAAGAAGTCCTATGTCAAATCCTCTTCAGCCTTGTGTTCTATGGTTATAACCCACTATTGATATGCGTCTTCTTGTATGAGAGTGGTTACACAAATAACTATCTCTTCATGGGAACATTTTAGTTGCTTTATGATTTGCTTTATCCTATCTAACCAATACTCCGCTTTACCAACATCTATAGCTCTCTCGCCTCTAATGTCCTCAGCCCCCATCTTTTTAATCTTCTCAAGGTATGTCTTTTAGAGAGCTTAAGATGTCGACTGTGGTGGTTGTGATATTAGTGTAGGCACAGTAAGTGTAACAGCAGTAGCTTATCTTAACAATTATAACATTTCCCAAAGGAAAACAAGTGGTACTCGTGTTACTAATGATGCTTATCTAGTATCACTTCAAGAAAATGCCCCTCCTCTAAGTGCCTCTTACCCAAAGGTGGTCAAAGTATGGCTCTCGACTTCCTTATCAATGTGTAGCACATAACTCATCTCAACTGTAGGTAGAAGAACAAGCATAAGCCTCGATATGATAAATCATGTGATGTATGTATATAACCTTAAAACACTTATATGTTACTAATGAATGCTTAAATTGGTGATCTGATACAACCAAATGTGACACCACCTACCTAATTTGATTATTGGACCCAAATAGGGAGTGTGCACACAAGCTTAATATCTAAACTACCTTATCTTAACCTATTAAAACCATGTTTACAATTATTGTTACTAAAATGCTTGATTTGTGAAAATGCAAGTTTACAAAAACTTTTCAAAACTTAGTTGGAAAAACAATTTATAAATCCTTGTGCTAAAAATCTAACAGCATAACGGTTGTACCGGGGCACTATCCCAAATTTTTC
>CANXYI012166699.1:0-12066 GCA_948208565.1 Hura crepitans | reverse complement strand
TACACCTTCTCCTTGCCTTTAGAACCACTTGCTTCCCCTTTCTTTACATACTCATATCATATATTATGTAAGAAAGTTAGAAAGTCTCTAAAAATCACACACACCTTCTAAAATCAATCTAAGCACAAAATATCTCTCTTGGGCACTCTAATAACACTAAAAAATGATAGAGCTAAACAATATTTACCTAAATGAAAATTAGTTACTATTCACCAACTTCTCAAATCTTCAAAATTACCCAGTAAAACTTTAATTTCTTCCTTGAATCTTTTTTAAAATGCCATAGAGGTTGAGTTTGATGTTTTAATTTGTTGGATTTAAGCTTCATTTAATAAAGGGAGAAGAAAAATGGAAAAGGAGAGAAAGAGGTGTGTCAGCTAAAGAAAAGAGAAGAAGGAGATGGGGTGGTTGGTTCCTATTCAAGTTTTTACCAAAACTTTAACCTTTATATAGCATGGTTGGATAAAAAATCCAATGGTCCATAAAATTTCACCTTAAAATCTCTTTTTAAAATCCATTTTTATTTAATTATAAATCACAATAACCAACATTATGCCTTAATAATTCTTAGAAATATAATCCTTATCCCTCATAAAAATTCACATTCAAAAAGCTTAAAAACTTGGTAAAAATGAAATTTAATGTCTTTGCTCGATTTACTAAAAATACTTTTTGATATTTAAAAATTCCAATTTTGATACGCATAGAGTATTATGAATATTTAAGTATTAGGTTGCATCAATCCCATAATTTTCTAAAAAAAAATTGAATTATTTTATGGTTTAACTTTACTTATGACACTATTCACAAGACAGTACCATAAAATCTTTTCTTTCATTTTCAACCATCTTAACAAATTCAAATTGACTCCAAAATTTGCCCAAAATTAATTTATGACGAATACTTCTATTCCATAAGATTAGTGTGACCCAAGTTTTAGGAAATACCATTCATCATGAGAAGTACTATTCATAAGTTAGGATTTTTAGGGCATTACATGTTAAATATTAAAGGGCTTATATTATAATAAAAGCATGTTCTACTATTATAATTTGTATGTTATGTGTGTATGGCTAAATTTGAATGCTAATATGTGTAAATGAGAGAGGTCGATAATGACTCTAAGAGTTATACATATAACCATTTAGTGAATGTGTTAGGAGTTGTAAATAATACATGTGTAATATGTTTACATGTAATTCTATATAATGTTCAGCCACGAAGGTAAATAACCTATATATATATATATATATGTTAGGATAGAATCAGCTAATGAAAAGCAAATTGTAAAAATAAGTATGTATAATGGAATGTGAACTTAATGCATGTTAAGTTCACATAACATACCCAAATTTGGTAGTGAGATAGATTGGAATCATGTGGTAATTAATTAGAAATTTCATATGTAATGAACAATAATTAAATCTAATTTAAGTTTAAATTAATAAGTACAGTGTTCATAAAACATGTCATGAATTATTTATAACAAAAATCCTTTTTATTTGTTACATAGTCACACATATCATTTAGAATTAAAGTCTATTAGGCATGTGTTAAATGTTGTATTATAAATGAAAGATATGATAATGTATGTATGGGCATGTCATTATTAGATACATTGCTAAGCTATAAAGTTTAATGCATTCTTTTGTTTATGATGTATAGGATTTAAGATTGTAAGAATGAGGAATCTATACCTAGGAGAACAACTTAGAGTTCATAGAAAAGATAGTAACATACCAAGGATTTATGTGGCTTGTATATTATATTAGATTAAAGTTGTATATAGGCACTCATATGTATTTTGTTAAGGGCTATGAGTTTAAGTTGTATAACAAATGTCTGTAAACTCATAAGTATGGGATGCATGTATGTATATGATGATACATACTTGATTTTGATTTATGATCCATATATAGTTTGCCATTTCTTGAGATGTGATGAATGTTCAGAAGGGTTAGGGTGGTAAAGATATGATGTTGAGTAAATAGAAGTATATTTTCATGCAGGTTAATATTTATAGTGGGAATTGTGTTACTGGTATAGCTAATATGTTGTCAAATTTTTGACATAGTAACCCCTGAATAGCTTAACCTATTATGTTATTTTACTAAGAGTGTTTGTATATAGGTTTTATGTTTATCAAATATTTTTATCCAATATTGAATAAGAATTTAAGTCATAAATAAAGTGTTTTAAGTAAATCAAATAATAAAAAGAATGGGTTTTGGTTGTGTGCCATCTCTTACCCAGACCCACTATCGAGATAGTTAAGGGTGCCACATTGGTTTAGGTGTTTGTTGGATTAAAGAATAGTATAAGGATCATATGAGTGCCAAAGTATTAAGGTTATGTATATTATAAAAGTATGTTTACAAGTATAGATAAGTTGGTTTCTTGCATTTGATAGAACTTGGATAAGGTTAGTTTGTATGACCTCAAAAAGAAGTAAAGGTAAAAGATGAGTCATTAGGACATGTTCAAGTTATAGTTATAATGGTTTATTGGCTAGTACGCATAAGAGAATTTTGCTAAGAAAAGGATATGATATTAAGAGAGTATTACCTATATAGGAAGATTCTTCGATGATATCAAATTAAAGGATTTAAGTGAATACCAAAATGAGGAATATATATAAAGTGTTGGTGAACATAGTATTATAAAGAATTATTTAAGGGTATAGGAGTTAATGTTTGTACTGTACCTATCAAACTCCTTAATATTAAGGGCCACTTTCATTAACACATGATATATTAAGGCCGAGTTATATATCATATCACTTGAGCATTATCATAAAAGCATACATAATTTTTTTACACCATTATCATCATTTATATCATCTCATATGTCTAATCACAACTCAATCACATACATATGTATATTACCCTAGAGTGGGAAATTTAATAGGTACACCTATGTTAAAGGAATGATACAAGAAATGATTGAGGCATTTAGGATGAAGTCGATGATGGTTAAGGATAGTATAGAGCAAAAAAGAGAGTGAAACTCTGAGATACAAATGGAATTGGTTATATAGTGATATTTTTGACAAAGAGTTGTTATGATAATCATATATATGGATGATCAATTACTAAGGATCAATGGACTAGAAAGATACAACAAAAGTGTGATGATTTTTAATTATGTGGAATGTGCTCAGGCAACAACAATGGGCTTAGTATGGATAAAGGATGATAAGGAAGATTTTGAGAGCTAAGTGTGTATGTATTATAGACTCTCATGAAAATTTAAGAGGAAAAGTAAAGAAAGTATAAAAAGTTATAATGATAAATAATTAGAAAAGAGATTCGTATCACCTCAATTTGAGTACATACATATAGCATAGGTTTGCTCAAGTTATGATGGTAAGATTAATTAATGTGTTTCTAATATTATGCATTTGTAATCCCCTAGGGATCAAAAAATCTAGAACTCAATTTGCCTTCTTTATCCAAATTAAGATATCCTTTTCTAAGGTGCTACTTTAAGGGATACTTTTTTCTAACCTCATATTTAGTATGTTCCCATTTCACATCAACATATACCTCTATCAATCTATAGCTACCTTCGATCACACTTTAATTACCTTAGCTCTTTTCTATATCTCTAAACAAATCTAGTCTTATCAATCTACTTTTATTTTTCTTTTTCCATCTAGGTAGTGTTTTACCCTCCTGCCATATAGTGCCTTATATGGTGCCATGCCTAAATCAACTTAATGGCTATTATTTTATACAAACTCAGCTAAAGATAAATACTTATCCTAGCTTTCTTTAAGCTTTACAACATAGTTTTGTAACATGTCCTCAATCATCTTTATGTTCTATTTAGGTTATCCATAATTCCCTTTCCTCACTCCACTTCAAGATCACTATGAAATGAAACAATATAAAAGGACTCGATACTTAACCTTTACTTATTGATATGTAAGGCATCAAATTAGATACTTAGCTACATCTCATCACATTTCTAGTTGCCAATTGTATATTTTAAGTCAAGACATATCTTATACTCTTAAAGTATATTGCCTCGGTGATATCATATGTCTCCCATAAGATTTTTCCTTTAGCCTTTGCCATATTTGACACCATCATAATGGCATGAACATCTATCTTTTTTGGTTTTAATTTTCTTCACCATCCCCTCTTTGACTCAACTTATTTTTTGTCTGAATTGATCATCTTGTGGTTGTGCTTTCTTTACTTATTCCCTTAATCAAATATCACTTATAATGCTGCTAACAATACTCTATCACCCAATTATAAAAATATAGTATTCTCTATTCTTATAGTAGCTAGAAATTTTTGACTTAAGGCATCTACCTCTGCCTTAGCCCTCCTTGATTAGAAATTAGTTAAGCAATCATAACCTTTCATTACTTCAATCATTCCTCTATTTTTTATGTAAGGGGTATTTAAGACTTTTATGTTTTGTGTAAGCATGACACTTTTCATCACACATTTGTTATTCCTCAACTTCAAAGCAAAGGTAATTATAGCAAACTCTAAATTGTATATATGTATGTATGTTAGACTAAATGTAACTAAAGTGAGAATGGATTTATTCCATGTTATGAGCATGCCTGGATGAATGAATTATTGATACATAGAGTGTAAAGGCCAATGTAAAGGCAAAATGAGCCTTAATTTGGTTATGCATGTATATGAATGAGATAAAAGAAAGTTACTATAGGAATGAATTAAGTAAACTCAACATATGAAGTTGAGTTAAAGATTTAGGAAGGAAATGAATATATGTCCATATTTATGATTTGGTTAAGTGACCTACCTTGCTAATGTGAATGAATACACATGTGTGTATGTGTATTGCATGTCATTACACTTATTTGATGGTGGTGAATTTTATGTGATTGAATGACCTAATTAGAAAGATGTTATATGGGAGAAAGGCATGTGGTAGAATAGTAAGTGGCATAAAAATGGTATTAGGTGATAGGGACTTATGATGTATAAAAAAGCATGAAAATTATGATAACTAGAGAATTCCTAAAGTACGGTAAATAAAGGAAAATGAGTATGAATTAAGGTGATAGGATAAGGCATGGTTAGTAACTTATGTGATGATAAATTGCATTGGAATTGGAAACTAAAAATATGAGAACATGATAATATGTCCTTCATAAAACTCTAGTAGGATTAATGTAATAGCAATGAAGGAACTAGCAATGGTAAAATGAGATGTCAAAGGCAAATACACTATGATATTTCAGGTAAAGGCTAGATCATCCTATGTCTATGTAACTCATATGGCATGATATCGATCATGAAATCTAAAATGAAAATGGGAAATGGTTGAGTTAAATAAACCTTTACTGGTGAATGGAATTAGCCTATATCAGCTAGACCACTTACTAGATAGGTTAACCGGTCAATTAGGGTGCTAGCAATTGCTAGTGGCTTTAGTCCATATAGATCATTGCTTGATCATATTATACAGTGAGTGCAGCTGTCGAGGTTTTAGAGGTGAACCTTGCACACTTTTAGGTATTTAAAGGTCCACTCGAGCTGATCTCTGCTACCTACCTTGCTTTAGATATTAGGAGGTCCATTAGGGCTAATCCTTGCTATCCATTTATGTTGGGAGATTAGGAGGTCCATTAGGGCTAATCCTTGTTATCTATTTATGTTGGGATATTAGGAGGTCCATTAGTGCTGATCCTTGCTATCCCATTTTTGGGAGATCTGTTTGGGCTAAACTCTACCATTTCAGTATTGGGAGGCTTCGAGGAACTGATCCCTACTATTTGATAGATTGTGGTAAGTGTAACTATCAAGGTCCATAATATAGGCCACTACACAAATGTAGATCTCGTTATCTAATGTTAAAAGAGTTGTCTTTCAAGTATGGGTCTAAGTTGTAACTGATGGTATATAGAGATAGTATGTTGAAAATGGAATATAATGTGATTGAAAATAGTTAGATGTAAAATGATTATAACTGACCATATAATGTTTTAGATATACTGCTAGACCTATAAGGTAAATAACCAATGTTAATAGAAATTTAATTGGTGGGAGGTAGGTTAAATCAAACCCATGGTAGTGTTATAATTATTACTAAATAATGGAATTATTAGATGGCATGTGTTAGATAGGTTAAGGTTAAGACAAACTCATTACAATATTATCAACTTTACTAAATAATGTGGTTATATAATGGTGTGTATGCCAAATGAATTAATGCATAATGGCATGTAATAGTTAAAATGACATTATTATATGGTTAAAATATTTTAATGGCTTGTGTGAAGCTATACATATTACAATACATGTTTCATTAAATTCACCACTGAGTGTATGCTTAACATGTCAATTTTTGAGATACAGGTAAAAGATTATAGACTTGCAGTCCAGCCTTATCAAGTAGTGTAGTAGCTGAATCTTTCTCATGGTATAGATTTTTTTAATTATTAATATTGGATAAAAGCACTCATGTATAAAGAGTCTAGGCTAGTCATGTAAGCTTATTATACAATAGCTTGTAAATGTTAAAACATGGTATAGTGTAGACATAATTAGAATATATGTTATATATACATATGCTTGAACTTGTAATGTGATAATTATGTGATGGTGATGATATGAATATACTGGGGGACCAAGGGTTTCCAATGTGATATGGTGTGACAAGATAATTATGGAAGTGTTCATTTACAGGTTTAAAATTTTGGTTTTTCACTTGCACAACCATTATGCTGCTAGATTATTGTTAAGGCATAACTTGTAACTGATTAATTAAAATGAACTCGTGTGTATGGCAACTCAGAGTAATGAGAATAAGCTAGGAAGGGTTTTACAAAGATAATGAGATGGTGACATGATATCTCTTATTCGAGTTTAGTGTGGGATCGAGTAAGGGTTGTCACATCTCGTGGTATTAGAGTGTGTTTAGGCATTCCTAGGCATAAGAATATATAATGCCTGAAAAATCATAGTGTTATGAATACTACTTCCTGGGAAGTGAATTGTGATTCTCGAGGCCAAGGGCATTAATTTTACTAAATAAAAGTATTAATCATGTCATAAATTTGGGTGAAATTCAAAATGAAGTCATTTAGATGGTTAAAAATGATAGTTAAGTTTTACAGCAGTGTCATTTGAATATTTACTTAGTTTTAGCTAAATCGTAAAATATTCAAAATTTTCTCAGAAGATTTCAAGATTTATATGATTTGATACTTAAAAATGCTAAATAGCCTAATGGAACTAGAATTAGAATTTTTAGAAATCAAGAAGTATTTTTACTAAAATCATATTATATGAAATTATGGCATTTTAATTTAGGTTTTCATGATTTTTGAGCTCCAATTTTTAGAGGCTTATGGAACATTAATTAATTTAATTTTTGGAAGTAAAATTGAAGGAAAGAAAGTGAGTCTTGATTTTTTTTAAAAAAAAAATGGAAAAAGGGAACAAAGGATTAATTTCTCACAAATCCACAATTACATATAAGTTAACTTTTGAATAGTGTCAAACTCCTTCCCCTTCTCCTTCATTTCTAGCCAACACACCTAAGGAAGAGTCCACCGTTTTTTATTCTTCAATCTTCTAAATTTGTCCATGTTAAGCCACTAAAATTTGATGGTGACACTTTCATAGCCTCTAAAAGTTGGGTAAAGTGGAAATTAGTCAAAATATCATATGAAAAGCTCAATTTCACACCTTGATGAATAGTAACCAATTTTCTGTCGAGTAAGTTTTTTCAAACTCTAACATGTTTTCCATGTTCCTTAGGTGCCCAAAAGTTTTTTTATATGATCAATTTTTATTTTTAGTGATCATGTGATTTTATAAGGAATTTGACGAAACAAATTTGTATTTCACAATTGAGTGGGGCAACAAAAGGACCAAAAAATGTAAGAAGAAGTTGTAGTCAGATCTTGTGTTTGCATTTTGACTCGAATTATAAGTGTAATTGATATAGAATGCTTAATTTGTCTATGCTTAAGTGGATTTATGTGTGTATGTGAAAGTATGCTTATGGATGATTATGATTAATTAAATAATTGTTATACATTAATAATCATATTATGAATTTATATGTATTAAAATGTGTAAATGATGATCAAAGGGATGATAGGAATATGTGTTCTTATAGCCAAAATTTATGTTAATGTGAAGATGGAAATTATGTGCCTTATATATATGTGTTGAAGTGAATGTGCATTATTAAGCTAAAGGCATGCATTATGTGAGTTTTAAGCATGTATATAGCATGATGAATGCATGAGAAGTGATGGTACTAAAGGTGCATTAATGGTGGTCAAATTATGCTCAATGAGCATGTTTGAGTGGTTATTTAATGAATATGCAATATACATGTGTTAAGTGTAATTTATTAAATTTATTTGATTATGGAATATGCAAAATTAATGAATAAATACATGGTTTGGTTATTTTGGTGTATGGGACAAATGGAGGAAGGTATGAATATATGATTATGAGATGTTGGAATGCTTTAGAAAGTGTTTATAATGAATTTTATGTTATAGAGTGTATTGAGTCGAAAATTTACCATGTGATTATATGCTTAATTTATGTGTTAATTGATACATAATCAATTTGGTATATGTCATATGATGGATGTATGTGCTCTTTCATGAGCTATGTTGGCCAAATGGTATGATAGTGATATTTTACGATTTTAGTAATGATAAATTACTTATAGAAATGTTAATAAATATGTTATGGGTAGTGAAAGCCTATGTGTTTGTGATTAGTAATGTGGTCATGTTATGTGTTTAGATACTAAATGACATCTAATTGTGTATTATTCTTGAATATGATACATATGTTATGTCTCATGCTAATAAAATGAGTTTAAAAATCATAATGACATAAAAAATGGTAAAATATGGATTATAAGAGTTAATTGAACTAAAGTAAGGAAGTAAAATTAAATAAATGTAATTAATAGCCATTCGAGTAAAACAGCTTATTCGGATAGGTTGATCGATCAACTAGGGTTATTAGTAGCTACTAGGGTACATCTATGCCATTTTATGTTGGCTAATAAGCCTATGCTATTTAATGACCTTTGAGTCTTTGCTATATTAGTCTTCAAGACTATGTTTTTAGATGGACCCTCAGGTTCATATTTAGGTCATTATGGCTTTATGCATGCTATGCTAGTCTTCGAACTTATGTTGCTTTCAGTCTATAGACCTATGTTATGTTTGGTTGATGGGCCTATGATATAATTGGTCTTCAGACTTCAATTAGTAGATGACTTTTAGGTCATTTAGAAGTTGTATTAGCCGTCTACCCCTGTTATCCACAAGATCCTTATTTTCTTTGATATGGGAAGTTAATTAATGATAATAAGAACATTTATATAAAGAAAACCTATAGATTGCATATTATGGTATTATGCATCATATTGTGAGATGTTCAATTTATTATATGTTTTTATGATTCAACACTCCTATTGCACATGTATAATTACTATTATACTTATGTCATGTTTGGTATGTTGTAATGACTATGATTTAATATCCGTATATGTATGAATGAATATGATATAGCATGTTATATCAATTACACCACTAAGCTATTGCTTAGCACATCATAATTTCTTTGTGCTGCATCAGTTTAAGAAGAATAGATTAAGCTAAAGCCTCGATGTAACAAGATCTATAAGAGAAGGCTTTTCTTTTGGTATATATTTTATTGTATATAAGTTATATGATGTAAATATAGAAGCACTTATATGTTGTAAATTGAGGAAAATGAGCCTACATTGTATAATTATGTGTTTTAAAGGTTGTTAATGTTTTGTAACCTTATTAAAGATGGTTTTAAAATGATTTACTTGTATGATATCTCTTCCTAAAGTTAAGACTGTGTTTTGTGATGTTGACTAATTTAAAGTGATAAAAGGATTACAAAAGTGGTAGATTGAATTTGAAATCATTTATTTTTAATGTAAGTTACTATTAATATTTAGGATAATGTCCCCATACAGCCATTATGCTGTTGGATTTTTGATATGAGGATTCCCAAATTGTTTTTCCAATTAAGTATTCAAAAGTTTTTATTAACCCGCTTTTTTATAATTGAAGCATTTTATTAAGAACAATTATAAACACATTTTTAATATGTTAAGATATGGTAGTTTGGATATTATGCTTGTGTGTACACTCTTTATTTAAGTTTAATAATTTGATTGGGTAGAGGGTGTTATAGAATAAATGAGTGTCATAGGATTAGGGAGATACCCTAACATTAACTAAACTATTTAAGGCTATTAGGCTAAAGCTTTATGAGATATTAAGATGTATGAAATTATACCCTTAGTAGAAGTAATGGGGAGAAAGGCATGTATGACCACCATAGCTTATTCTTTATTTACAAGTAATTAAGTTGCTGAGTGACATCTTATGAACTAATGAGAGTATATGGGGGGATAAAGGAGCTATTTTTGTAGCCTCAGGCTGCGCCAAATGAATAACTATAAGAGGGATTAGGATAAGAGAATAAGAAGTTCACTAATGTAAGGCCTGAAGACTTAAAGGCATTTAAAAATGAACTAAGATGGTCAATTAGAGTTTTATACCAACTAAAGTATATCCTTGAAAGGAAGGAATATGAGTAGAGGGAACTATATTACTGTGGAGAATGAAAAATTAATGGTAGGTAGTAGGTCCTGAGAGGTATTAGGGAATGAGGAGTTTTGAAGTGTCTAGGTAGTGATTATAAGGCATTACAAATTTATGCCATATGGAGTGTAAGAGAACATAGAAGTATGGGTAAGATAAGCACTAGGCCTTAAGGGATTAGGACGATAATAGGAGACATATATGGTGTTTGAGTTAAATAGAGCATTAGGCCTTAAGGGAGTAGGACAACAATAGGGGACATATATGGTGTTTGAGTTAAATGAAGGGTAAAAAATAGATAGAGTGAGTTTAAATGAGAAGTTATGATTGCCAAAAGAGTTAATGTCCATAAGGTATTTATCAATGTCCTAAAGGATTAGGGTGGTTTTCCTCCATTATTAACACATCAGACATTGGGGTTGGGTTATGCATTACTTCTCATGATCTTTATTTTGGCATTTTGCATATTTACATTGCTTCATTCATATTGCATTCTCTATTGTACATGCATAGCTATAGCTTAAGCACGTGTATACATGTAGCCTAATGTATAGGGAATTGAAAGAATATACCAATAGTGGTGAGCAATAAGCTAGCAATTGATGAGACAAGATGAAGGATACTATAAGTTATGGTAAGATGAGTTAGGAAAGGAAATGTTATCCACGAATATTAATGGAATAGGTTTTATAATGGAACTAGTAAAAGAAAGTTGTTAAAAGACCATTCGAAGGAATTAAGCTATTTAGAGTGGAGGCCCCCAAGAGCTAGAGGTTCACAATTTGTTAGGGTTGGTAAATCACTATAGGAGGGTTGTTAAAAGATACTCTATGATTGCCATTCCAATGATGTAGTGGTGTGAAAGAAGGTGAGATTGGTGTGGGATGTCAAGAGTTAAGAAAAAAGTTCTGATAAGGTAATGGCAATATCAATTAAGGTATCCATCCTAACTCATCTTAAGATAGGGAATGGATTTTGCTATGCATCATGATATATCCCATCCTAGACTTGAGGGTGTGATAATGTAGGAGGGAGGGGTAGTAACCTATATTTTTTCATTATGGAAACTACCGGGGGTTGAACTACATAACACACGATTAAGAGTTTGTTGTAATTACTTTTGCATGGATGTCAAAGAGCACTAACTGTGTGATAAAGAGTGTCAGAGTTATATAGAATATAAAAGTCTTAAATACCCCTTCACATAAAAAGAGAGGTATATGAGATAGTGAAGGTGAATGAAGTAATGAAAGGTTATGATTGCTCAACTAACTTTTGACTAAGAAGGGCTAAGGGAGAGAGAGATATAATAAGTTAGAAATTTTTAGCTAAAATAAGAATAGAGAATACTAAATTTTTATACCTAGGCAATAGAGGATTGTTAGTAGCATTATAAGTGAAATTTGATTGATGGAATAAGTAAAAGAAGCTTTAACCACAAGATGATA